>VUQR01010476.1:0-10480 GCA_015108515.1 Hemichromis elongatus | reverse complement strand
CACAAATTGATAGCCCTTGCTCTGATTACGGTGTTTCCTGAATGGGACAAATAAAACTACCTGGAGGCACCGCACCTTAAATTTAGAGGAAATATACGCCCCCTAGATGTCATAAATAAAATAGTCTCAACGTGTGTGCCTTAACACTTCACAGGTGAGACTTTTAATCCGGCTTTGAATGAGGCGTGAGTTGGAATGTTCGAAATATTATATTAAATGGTCATGATGAAACTTTTATTGGGGACACTGGAACGCAGTGTGAAGGTATTTTATGATATTCTCAATATTTTAAACTCACATGCCCCGCCCCCTTGGGTTGGACCTGAGGTGAGCCGCCTATAAAATGCTGCCAACACGGACCAAAGGTGAGACGGGCTTCAGCGCTCTGGCAGGTATGTTTGAGAAGACACACTCCTTTGGATACAGCCCAAGACTCTCCGCATCTTGACTCACATAAAGTTTCGGACTTCACGCAAAGAGCTCTCCGAGGTTTATTGCTGGACAGATTCTACCGAGCAGCACACTAACCATGAAGCTGGAGGTGCTGTGTGGGACTCACTATGACATGAAGCATTTCGAGATGTCCAGTGATGCTGTAGGTCATGAGCGATCTCCTTTCCCTCCTGAAGAGGAGCTGGGGTCGGATGGGGACTGCGTGGCCCACAGTCCTCCACCTGTTACCCCGTGCGGCTCCAGCGGCAAGTCCAAGCCGTACACACGGAGACCCAAACCCCCGTTTTCATACATCGCTCTAATCGCTATGGCCATCCGGGACTCACCCAGTGGACGTCTGACTTTGGCGGAGATAAACGACTATCTGATGAAAAGGTTTCCGTTCTTCAGAGGCACTTACACCGGGTGGAGGAACTCGGTTCGTCATAATCTGTCTCTTAATGATTGTTTTCTCAAAGTGCTCCGGGACCCTTCCAGGCCCTGGGGAAAGGACAATTACTGGATGCTCAATCCTCACAGCGAATACACGTTTGCTGACGGGGTGTTCCGGCGCAGAAGAAAGCGCATTAACAAAAAATTCAGCAGGGAACAAGAGGAGCCCCAGCACACAGTGGAGCCGCAGTGCATTCACCAGTCTGCCCCGAGCACCAACACTGATTCCTGTCCCAAGTTTACCAGTTCATTCGCTATTGACAGCATCCTCAGTAAGCCTTTCAAAAGAGACTTGAGTAACGAACATTTGCGTCCCTTTCCTGCCTTCCCCTGGCCTTACTACGCTGACGTAATGACCTATCATTCAAACACACCTGCCTCATATCTATACGTTAAGTCACCTTGCCATGTGGACTCCAGTGCCCAGCATGTATCAACCCCCTATGGCGGCGGGTTTCTTTCATAGACAGTCTTGCAATATCACAAAGAAATGTGGACTTGCTGTTCGGTGATTCAAAATCACCACCTTGAGCTAATCGTGAAGACTGAGGATGAAGACAGCCAAACACCAAAGACAGACAGAAACCACTTTCATCTGTGTACTTGATTTAATCTGACATAACTGTGGCGGGATGGTGGTTCCCTTTTATTTCTGTAGTTGTTTATCCTTAAAGCGTTTCCAAACTTGAAATTTCACACTCTGTTAGAAATGTTACCGAGCAGAGCATTAACTTTATTTCTTTGACAAACCTGTTAAAATATGCACTTTGACTTTTTTTTATGTCTTTTTATTTTGAGAAATGTGGAATTAATAAAATAAAAAGTTGTGCTGATATCTGTTTCCTGTTGTTGTGGCCTACCTATAGCAGGAATTATAAATCCCTCATAAAAGCATAGTTTACTGCCAGGGCAATTATATATTGCACTATTCACCAGGGCGTATTCCTCTGACAACTATTTCGGAATCTTGCATTCCCCAATATCTGTGTAATAATAACAACAACAACAATAATAAACTTGGTATTGTTCTTTTTTCTTTTTCCTTCTGCTTCAGGCTGCCAAAAGAAATATCATATAGTAGTATTTACTTTTTCGTGTTCATGAAGCTCGCTGCTGCCGAATAGGGGCATCCAATATTTATGTTTTCTGTCTGGCGCTGCAAATAGCTGTCGCCTCAGTCACCACACATACTCAGGAAAGGGTTTACACAAATGCAAACTCAAATCAAATTCAGTGCAGAAAGAAGGGTATTTCAGCATGTGCTATTCATCTGACATTAGAAAGTAAATTTCCTCTAAAGCAGCTGTGCATCCTGGACGCACGAGTTTCGTGTTGGTAACAGCCTGCGCAGATTGTGCTTTTAACTTCACTGATGGTGACATTATTTCATATCTTAAGCCTCTCGACTTGCTCTAAACATTGCACAGAAAAAAAGAAGAAGTTTGCATAGCGACATGTTCATATTTTATCATCAGAATCCTTCCAAAGACTTTTGTTAGATTGGCTACTTTCATTTCTCTGGGGATGTAATCCAGGCTCCGAGAGGTAAACTGACACTTGGGCGCTGTGTGTGGTATGTTGGCACGCTCTGATGGAAAAAACATGCTCTGGCCTCTCATGTCAGAGCCCTTAACCCTGAACAGATCCCAACCAAATCAGGAGTCGGTGCTTCTCCCGCACAGCTTTACAGCCTAAAGCTGCAAGTGGGCAACTTCAGTGTTTGCGTTAAAAGGAGGTAAAAAGGAAATAATTTGATCTTAATCGAACTCTGAGACTTCATTCATCATGATGTCGTGACAAATACCGGTTTGTCAAATGTGGACAGAAGTGTTTTGGAAAGTCAGTCGTGGGAGGAGATTTGTCTTACTCCAGTGTGCTGTGTCCGGCTTCTAGGCTGGATACTTGCCAGATGGGGAGGGAGTTGTTCCTGGCGATTTCTTGGAGGGATTTGGGGGAATAGAGGGGCAGAGAGAGATTTAAGTACTGATAGGTGGTCGAGTTGTGTTTGGCCGGGTGGATATGCGCAAGCAAAGTCTAGGAGCTTTATTTTCCCTCTCTGATGGGATTATTGCCAGCGATGGGCAGAGAGAGGAAGGAGGGTCAGCGCCTGCGTTTCTTGATTTTCACGGTTATAATCTTACCGAGCATCGCAACGGGACACTGACCTCCTGAAATTCTGCTTTAGGAAACCTTTAACGGTGCTCAAAATACAACAAAAGAGAGTTGCCTATTGTATGAAACCAGAAAGAGGTACGGCTATGACGACTGAGAATTCCCAGCAACATCTGGATCTATCCAATCCTCTGCCCGCAAGTCCAGCGGCCGGTGCTCTGAGTGCATCTCTGCTCAGCGCACAGCCAGTGATGGAGAGCGCGCATAATGAATCAGCTAAAGGGAAAAAGGGAAACTCCGGCTTGAGACGCCCCGAGAAGCCTCCCTACTCATACATTGCCTTGATTGTGATGGCTATTCAAAGCTCGCCAACTAAAAGGCTTACTTTAAGCGAAATATATCAATTTCTCCAGGCCAGATTCCCTTTCTTCAGGGGATCATACCAGGGATGGAAAAATTCCGTCAGACATAACCTGTCTCTGAACGAGTGCTTTATAAAACTACCAAAAGGTCTGGGCAGACCTGGCAAAGGGCATTACTGGACCATCGACCCTGGCAGTGAGTTTATGTTTGAGGAGGGCTCGTTTCGGCGCAGACCTCGGGGGTTCCGGAGGAAATGCCAAGCTTTAAAACCAATGTACAGGATGATGAATGGTATCGGGTTTGGTGCATCCATGCTGTCCCAGAACTTTGATTTCCAGTCACCCGCAGGCTCATTAGCATGTCATAATAGCTATAACTTAGATTTAATGGGTAATACAGTTCCAGGTGGCTTCGATGGACTCGGAGGAGGACATCACATCCCTCACATGTCATCAAGCTCCGGGTCGTCGTATATGGCCGCATGTCAGGTGGCCTCTAACTCAGACTATTGCCCCGACAGCAGCAGCAGCCCCCTGCAGTCCTCCCCAGCGATGATAGGCACTTTGGACTGTCAGTCTCCATATGCAAATGCAGCTTCACATTGGAGTACACCTGGTGTGTCATCGTACATCAAACAGCAGTCGATGAGATCAAGCAGTCCAAACTCCTCTGCGGTACACGCGGGAATGACGTCTTACGCTCTGGATCAGGGCTATTTGCATCACAATACACGAGATTCTGACATTTCAGGTAGAACCTCATGCATTTTATTACCTACACGGTTTTATATTCTCTGCTTACCACAATTAATCACTAGAGTGACTTGAGGCCGTGAATAACTGATCTTTTATAAACACAGCTAGTCAACGCTCTTTTGAAACAGGCTACACATTTAATAGATTTCCATGATTCAAATACATTTAAAAAAATTTAAATATAGATAAATCTGCGTTTCTCAATGTATTTTTATGTGAACAGGTTTATTTAAAAAAACAATATATACATCAAACATATCAATTTGTAAAATATATTTTACTATTAAAATTGAAAAGCAGCAAGATGAACAAAAAAGTAGTTTTTAAGGCTATAAAACTATTTTTTGTTTCTTTTTTTATCATGCTTCAAAATATTGGTGTTCAAGTGTGGCTTGCGTTTAAGTTGACTTATTCATTAGTATCATTGTTATTTTACAGATTATTATCATTCCATAGCGTCTGCATAGAAGCCTTTTCAGAGGCCCCCGTGTTATACAAATGTAAGTCTAAATACACAATAACAGCAGCTCATTAAAACTGTTATTTATAGAAACAAAACTTTTATTTCAATTTCAAGGCAGATTCATAAACTTCACTAAAAATGTAAATCCGGCTTTTATTGTATTCTCGATTAGTTTGTAAACATGTTTTTTTCTGTTCATAGTTTTTTTACGATACGCAAAAATTCACACTTGTATATTATGAAAAACAATTATTTAAAACTTGTATTTAAAAAGGTTCTTTTTTGAAATATAAAATTAGGAAAATCAGCAGAATTCATTTGCTTGTTCGAATCTGGCTCAAAATGCATTTATTCCCTTAGTAGCACTGGGAAAAATCAGTGTCTTTATTAAGATTTGTAACTATGGGATGTTAGTTGGAGTGAGGGATCCAAAATAATTTGCATCATCAACTGCCTAACAGTGTAAACCCATAAACGTCTCTTATATCTTTTGTCAAAGATTTTAATTGTTTACTCTTTCATGCATGAACAACCTCAATCAGGATTTTTTTCTTAAGTATTTGTATTCATCTTTAGGCATGAAAAAAGACTTTTGAACTTCATTTTTTTTAAACATGTACTTTTCATTTTTTACATTTCCACCTATAGGTGGACAACTGGTGTGTATGGAGTGACACATCAGTGTCCAATGTAGTGGTTTATGTGCAAGTATACTATTAACACTAACACAAATACAAGAAAACAGCCTTTGAATAGCTGTCCACTGTAGTGACCACTATGCATGAAAGATTTAATAAAGGCAACTATGCAACTTATGTCCACTTTAATTTAAAAGAAAAAGGAGACAGAAAGACAGACAGAGAGAAAAGAAATGTTGTCCAAAAGTAGCTTCAACCAATTTTAGCTCTAAAATTGTCTGAAAGGAAACACTGAAAAGAAAAGAAAAGAAAACTTTACTTTTCTTTTTCTTTCTTTCTTTCTTTCTTTCTTTCTTTTTTTTTTTTAGGTTGCATGCTTATTTAAATCTACAGCTTGACCACAGAAATAACTACTTGACCTCTTGTATCCTGTTTGTTTACAGTGGGATTGTCTCGATATTCCAGCCACTCAGCTCCCGTGTGTGACAGGAAGGAATTCGTTTTAAACCTTCATCCCAACACCAGTGGATCTTATTATCATCAGCTCCATCATCATCATCAAAGCGTCTATCAGGACGTAAAGCCATGTGTAATGTGACAAGAGGAGTGGTTCCTTGTTTTTTAGCACTTCACGTATTCCTTATGCGACTGACGTCACACAAATGGATAAGCAATATCTATATTGCACCGAAAACAATATATCTGAACTTTTGATGCGCACTTAATTTGTTTGTTTTTTTTTCTTCTGATGGTTAAACTGTTGCTTCTCGCCTGTATTAACCCCTCAATCATTAAAGAGATTTATTTTTGAAAGGACATATCGAAGTGATGTCTTAAATACTAAATAACTATAAGAAAGAGTATAGACAAAGTATTTTCTGTAAACTGCATAGATATTCTTTTCTGTAATGAGAAAACATGCATAATACATTCTAGAAAGCATTTCTTAACCGGTTAGTTTATTAATCATTTGAGTGGCTTCCACTATTTCCATTTATAGTTGACATTTCCCAGATGTTACTTTTAAAAACTAAGTTTTGTTTCTCAGGAGCTCAGCAAACTAGTAGTCTTTAAAGTCTTGTCTTTAAAAGACAACAGAGGGGCACACATTAACTAAATATTAAACTATATTAGACTATTTTATACTCAAAGCTCATATATTAAACTGTGAGAAAGCTAACGTAAAAGACACACTCATCAGGGTGCTTTCTTCTCAGTTTCATAAATATGAACGAAGTGTAGATGTTAGACTTTTACAGATTTTATTGTGAAAAGTTGGGCTTAATAGAAAGTAGTTCTTTAAGATTGTTCATATTTTGAGGATATTTTATGTATACGTTGTGACTTCTTTACATTAAACTGCTGCCAAAATAGCCTCACTGATGTAAAATATAATACTGACATAATTAGTCGCCAGAAAGGAGGGAGAGACGAGGCCACAGTGAGCAACTGTGAAGTGACATTCAAAGCTTACATTTTTCTTCAGTGCTTTTTGGTTTGACTTGCACTGCCATCTCGTGGTAAGTGCAAGTTTTTGGAATTCTAAAATAAAATTTCTGTATTTGCGGATGATTTTAATGTCGCACAGACCAGCTAGTTGGACATTAAGTCACTTTAGCAGACGGCTTACGGAAAACCTGAAAGAACGGTATTTATCGATCAAAAACAAAAACAGGACAAGAAATCCAACAGTTCTTCTAGTATAAACTAAACCTTAAGACCAAACGAATCTCCAGACATACAGAAAACGTGACAAGGTGAATAAACCATATTTGACAAAGACAAATTAACTAACACTCTGATTTTTGAGGCACCCATACAGTCGTTTAAATGCCACGTGGGTCATACATTATTATAGATTTATATCACATTTTACGAAGTGAATCCACATTGTTAGTATGAAATTGCATTTTTATATTTATATATATTTTTGAAAGTTTCTACATAATTTTAAAATTCCCCAAAAGCAAAGGCTTCTTCTTACATAAACCTTATTAAGGGCTCTGCTGTCCATGGTGCTGAATATGTGTGGGGTTTTTTTTTTAGTTTGATTCGTTTTTATTATAAACCCAAAAGAATTGGAGCACTGTCTGTATTTTTAAAATTGTAATATTCACTCGGTATATAAGAATACACACAGTATGTTTTATGTGATATAGAGATCAGTAATTCCAAGCTGGTGCGTGTACAAATTCGGCCGCGATGAAGGCAAAGGTTAATTCTATTAAATTGCATCTCAAACATCGCGGTGTGGGTAGGTGTGGTTTTATGGGACCTGCTGACAGCAAAAGAGTCATGAAGCGTCTTCCTTTATCCAAGAATTACCCTAATGCATCACTTCAAGGTTAAATTTAATTGGAAAGTCACAGCCCAAAATTCTGGTATTAGGTTTTTTTTATACAAACTAACATATATAAAGTAACATGCCGTCAGAAAAAGCTAACATTTCAAACAAAAGCCGAAATATGATGTTCTTCTATTTCTGGAGTAACAGCCAAAAGCTCCTTACTATCCCAGCAAATGACGAAATTTAACTACATGGTGATTTTGAATCCTGGGACTCCAGTTTCGATCACTGCTTTGACGTGGTTTAGCTGGTTTCAGTCATGGCTGACATCTTTATACTTTATAACTGACTGCTCTAACTGACCAAGAGGATCAAAGTCGGAGCAGCTAACGACGATAAAACAAGCTCTAAGCAGCAAATTCATCAAACGCATGAAAATAATTTCATTCAACATGTCACTTGAAGGTAATGAGACCAAAGACCGCAAGAGACAGTGGTCCAAGCTACGAGACGCTGAATTTATATGGGCCAGAGGAGTAGTTTGCTCTTTGAAACAGTCAGTGTCAGTGACAAGATATTTATTGTTGAGTTTGAATAAAGTACCAGCATACAATAATTACAATAAGGCAACGTTTTTCATCATTAACAACTAACTTGCAAAAATGTGTGACTATTATTGTTATTGTTGTTGTTTAAGCAAAGAAAGTAAAAGCAGAAAACGGAAGCTCACCGTAAAGAAGTCTAGATTCAGAAAAAAAAAGTGAAATGTGAGAAATACTATAAAAAGTACAGCAGATATTAGAGTGTTACTGCCAACATAAGTAAAATAAAAATAAAAGTATAACGTCATTAGAATTCACAGCTTTTTCCAATAAACAGTACTGTATCATCCTGTAAACAAATAAATAAATTAAATATGTTTAAATAAATTACACTATGGTTCTTGTAAAATTACACGAAAGCACCGATGCTGCCAGTAATTTACTGTGAAATTTTACAGTCTTTGTTTTCTTTTTTTCTCTTTGTTCATGCTCACCACTTTATTAGGCAAATTACTCCTGAGACGAATGATCATAATGTTTTGGCTACAGTAAAAAGCTTTTTGTTTTGTTTTTGTTTTATTTATTTACTTATTTTAATATTTAAAGGAGTTTGTGGCAATACACTCGTCCTTGTTGAAATTAAGGTTAATATAAAAATACACGTTTTGATGAAGGGAATGTTTTTACTAACCTAAAAGATCATGCTTATACACCGCAACCACGGTACCACAGAAACGGTTCTTTATTATGCTAAATATCCATAATCATATAATAATAATTCCCAATATCCATAACCTATATATTATCTGTTTACTCTTTTAAATACGGAGGATCTGTTTAGGCAAAAAAAAAAAAAAACTGTCTGACTGTTATTTTATTAATCTCTTTAGTCCTGTTTGACACACTGCCCTGGAACATTAGAGACACACAGAGAAAATGCTCTTTCCTGGTATCCTGAACCACCTGTGGAAATTATTTTAGTTTATTAGCACATTTAGTGCATGTAAGCAACAAGCAAGCTTTGATGATCCGTTTTGCTTCATGGTATTTAAGGTTGTGGCTTTCCCATAACCGAAGGTGCCTGTTTGTGTTTTCTGATCTGCTTAGTCAATCAATAGCTGTAGTACAGATTTCGATCAGAAGATGGCAGCAGCGGCTAAAAAATGTTCTCAAACCCATCTCAAAGCTGCTCAGGGGCCTCATGTGGCTCACTGAATGCAATTAATATGCTTAATATATATACTGCTGTCATGTAGACAAAAAAAGTTAAACGGACTTGTTTGTTGGGCGCTATGGGTGATTTTAGGAAGTTTTTTTTTTAATATTTATTATTATTATTCTGAAAATTTAAGTTTGAAGTTAAAGGGTCGATGGCCACAACAGTAACAACAGATAAGAGTTGAAATAATTCTGAACGCTTACATACTGGTCATATTTCATGCCCTCACAGTATGGTCAAGAGGCCGTGGCCAAAGCATTAAACATGACAAGGTAAGAGCATTCTGGAACTGTTGGGATTTATTATGTATTCACTTATAACCATTACAAACATTTAACACCATCCTCACTGCTATATAATAAAATAATCTAATAACTACTACATAATATTACCAATAATAATTCATACATTAATTAACATAAAAACGGCTTATGCTTTTATTGTTTCAAAGAGTGGTAGGTAACCTTGTGTCTGTGGAACTTTAGCTCAGACTTCTGATTCGTTTATCTTGAGATTTTTTTGTGTTACATTGCAGGTTCTTGTGTTTGCAGTTGAAGATTTCCTGTCTGTAAAAATGCACCCTCTAAACTCTGTATGACTTCTTTGGCTTCTGTGCACCATGACCACTCTTATAGCCCCTTCACGCAGGAAGTTGTATGCGCTGCTTTGACCGTTAGACTGAATGAATGGTCAGAATTTGTGTTGCGCTTGCTTCTGTGCTGTACCATTTTTCGGTCACGCCCGTTCCCTGCCATTCTGTAGTTTTATTGGTTGAGCGAATGTCCGTCCCACTGCGAGAACGCTCACCGGATGGCGCACTGCTCATCTTACCGGCAAATCATTCGCGCGCGGCGTGATCCTTAGGAAACAATGTTTCAGCGCGTCGGTGACGTTGCTGAGTTGTATGTTAATGTCGCTTAGCACTATTTTACTAGTTTGTGATTCTCCTGATCCTCAAAAGACCAGAAAGTCCTCTGTCTATGCGGGAAATATGGTGTGACTACAAACAGCTTTTATTTTAGTATCACCACTGCCTCATTAATAAATGATTCCGTTTGTAGAAATCAGCTGAACTTCATGAACTAAGCTAGGACTGACATAACCGGCTGCAACTGAAACTGTACCCTTTCTGAACACTAGAGGGAGCCACGTTCATAGTGATTGGGATAAACCCCCAACAGGCCCCCCTGTCTGTTTGGTTTGTCCGCTTTTACGG
>VUQR01010474.1:0-13133 GCA_015108515.1 Hemichromis elongatus | reverse complement strand
TCTTCAGCAGGTGAAACCTCAAATGCTTGTAGTGGATGTAGCCTAGCAGAGAAGGAAAACTAGTGATCAATAATCAGGGGCGTAATTTCCAGGGGGGTTAGGGGGTTATGTCCCCCCCCAATAATCAGACCCAACAAATATAACCCGCATGCATAAATAGGCTGTTGATTTTCTTTACTCATTTCAGTTATTACCAGCATAATAGTTGCATGTTTTATCATCTGGGAATTTACCCAGATTTATTTATTTATTTAGACAGAGATCAGCACAAAGTTACGCCAATGCCAATAATAAATGTTCACACTAGAGCTGGAAAATAAATATAATAAATAAAAATACACACAAGGAAAAAATCAAGATAGGAACACCAAAATACACATCTGACAGTCGCCTTTCTTTCAGAAAACATGACTTGTGTTCATCACTTTGTGGTGAAAGGAAGCAGCTGTATCAACCCTTACTAACCCATCTTGTGGGATTCCTGTGGGAGGTAAAGTATCTTGAATTGAGCTGTGAGCAATATGAATTTTAAATTTTGGCCCGTCAAGCTGTAGCTGTGGTCTGCACAGGCCCTCCTCCACAGCAGCCTCAAGCTAACAAGCTAATTAATAAAAATGGTAAAAGGCAACAAAAATGAAAAGCTTAAGTGGGAGACTGACTATCATGCACCTTTACACCACAGATAAAATACATTATTAACACATCCAAAGCAAATTTAACATTTTTTTTTCTGTATCCAACATTATTAATGGTAATTTTGTACTGAGGATGTTTAACACTGTTGTAGATTTGTATAAATGATACCTGCTGGTAAAGCAAAACACCCGCTGTTTCT
Organism: Hemichromis elongatus; assembly: GCA_015108515.1. Taxonomy (NCBI): domain Eukaryota; kingdom Metazoa; phylum Chordata; class Actinopteri; order Cichliformes; family Cichlidae; genus Hemichromis; species Hemichromis elongatus. The sequence continues at coordinate 12,298 of VUQR01010474.1, read as the reverse complement.
ATTATTGCTCTCCGTTCTGTGCAGGAGAGAAATTTAAGTGCTAAAAGGGATGAATCAGAATTAAATAGCAGGAACATTTCACAGTTTTTGAGCACATAAAAACTGCAGAAAAATGCTGATTTTGTCAGAATCACCACATGCAGGATTTCACTCGTTCCATTTGGAAAGCTCTGTTGAAACAACCGGTTAAAATCAATCACTGACGTATAGTCCCATTAAATCTCATTAAATTGACTATACTGTGATGTAACAGTCAATTATTGTATTTTTCCTGCCTGAACGCTATACTTTCATGAATATTATAAAAATCCAAAGTGCAGGGACTTTTATACATAGAAATTCCATCCAGTACTGCAAAATTAAATACATTATTTTACAGTCAATATTTAAAAATACTGTTTAAAAATAGGTAACATTTGAAGACTATTTAACAGAAATTAAAAAGTAAAAGCCAAAAATTGTGTTTGTGAAGTCCCATTTTGAAAACTCGAGTTTATCATTCATTGGCGTTGTTATTTTGTTGTTCTGGCTGTCAAACTGCTCACACTCATTTGTTAATCGCCAGTCATTAGCCCATGATATTGCAGATAATCCTCCTTTCTGAAACATAAACATAGTCTGTCTGAAAAGATGAATATGACTGCATCTCGGTGGGCTGTTTCTTTTAGCTGAATCTCAAAGTGATGGAGTTGTAAAGGCAACACTATAACCTGCATTGTGAAGAATCTGAACTGCATTTTTAATGTGTACACCCCAAGCACACATCCAACTAAACTGAACAGAGAGGCCCTGCTCCACAGCACCCTTGAGCTCACACGCTAAACAACAGTTATTTTGTAGAGTCATAAAGTCATCTCATCCAATAAATGCTGCAAATCATCACCAGAGCATAAAATATTAGTCTTAAACAGAATCATTATTAACACTTTGGACACGTTATTTATGTCACTGGTGTGTGGTTTAAACCATTTAGGGCCCAACACTGACCCCTGGGGGACACATTAGCATAAATTCCTTCTCTTATATGTTAGCAAGAATTCGTTTAACTTCACAAACTGGTGCCAGTTTCTTAAAAACAAAACAAAACCTCTCAGATCAATTTAAAACTACTCATTTGATCTATTGTATCAAATGTCTTCTGAAGTATGTAAATAATCCAACCGCATATTGCTTTCTGTCTATGGAGTCTAATAATGCTAGATGGCAATGCGGGTTGGTTCACTGGTTAAAAAGAAAATCAAACGCTTCGCATTTTTCAGATAGTCGGAGAAGAAGTTGCTTCATTTGCTGTAAGCACTAAAATAAAGTGAAAGCAAAAAGAGGTCAAATGACATAAACTGTTGGTCACTATAAAATCTCTTAGCTGTCTAGTTTTATTACTAACATGTAAACACAAGATTCATACCACGGTACATGCCATATTTTTGAGCATGCTTAAAAAATAAAGCGTGCCAGGATATGACGCGTATGACAAAGACTGTAACTCTACAGGCACAAGGACCCAGCATCCTCTAAGTGGCCTGCTCGGCATGTGGCTGTGGACTGGTGTACAGTATTTGTGCACACGGCAGTACGTTTTGAGCAAGCAGTGAACATGGACAAACACTGGTGGACAGTTTGCGCGTTGATTTTAGCATTTTGTGCATTAGCGCACTTTGACACTGTTCTTTCAGCGAAAGCTTGTTGCAAATTAACAGGCAAGTTTCTTTTGTTTCAAATGGTTTCAACTTATCATCTGACTGCTTACGGATTCTTTCTGAAATGCGTCTGCTTGTTTGTTAAGCAACCAAATTGAGAACCACTCAGAATCACAACTCGTGTTTCATTTGGCACGGCTGATCCGTAATGCTTTTCTGCTTTTTTTTTTTCTTGTCTCAGCTGTCTAAAAAGTTTCTTCCAATCATAAGGCCCATGTCACACTTTCCCGTTCTAACTCTTTGTCTATAGTGATTTCTCTGTTCTTTCAGTAAAGCCAGGAGTGTGTCCTCGCAGGCGCTTGGGCTACGGACGGTGCGCTGAATTTTGCTCTAATGACAGTGACTGCCCCGACAAGGAAAAGTGCTGCTCCAACGGATGTGGACATGAGTGCATGGCTCCATACGTAGGTGAGAGATAAACAAAGTAGAAAACAACACTAAATACATCCCAAGTGTTTACAGGTATTTTGTAACTAATCCCATTTTTTGACTTCGCTGTGATCAGTGAAGCCTGGCGGCTGTCCTCTGCCTGAGACCACCCCCATGTGTGCTGAGTACTGCTATCACGATGGTCAGTGTCCAGGAGATCAAAAGTGCTGCAGGACTACCTGTGGTCATGCATGCACTGAGCCCTGCTGATTAAGAAGTCCATCAATCTACATTGAACATCACCGCTATCCTTTTGTTTAAACGGACACATTTTCCCACAAAGTAAAAGTGGCCTGTATTTCTTGTTCTTTTTCTTACAACATGTATTCTTACTTTAGTGTGAAAGACACTTAGTATATCTTTCCCATTTCTAATTAAAGCTTTAGAGTATGACACATCTTTTTTGTTGTTTTCTGTGTGACCAATAAAAATAGCCCAAACCAGTATAACCTTGCTATAAATGTGTTTTTAATAGATCTTGGAATTCGCAGGACTGCGTTTTTGTTTTTTTGTCCATTTCCCTGCAAAAACAAATGATGAAATGTAGAAAGAATGGAAAGTGCTTCCTGGCAGAAGACAAAATGATTCAGAAAGACAATGAAAATGCTCTCTTACAGTCTTCAGCATTGTTGCACACTTGTGTCTCAAACTGTATTTTGCTGTTTGTTATTTAAGGAACATTTTGGTTTTTGTAATTTACTAGTTTGACTAAAGAAAGTTGCATCAATCAGTGAAAAGTTCCTCTACTATATTATGTCCGAGGAGAAAACTTGCAGTTTGTAGCTGATCACATATGAACATCTCTTTCTACATGTGCAAAGCTGCTTTTTTCTTTGTTTTTGTTCCAGGCTGTTGGCAAACATGCAGGGGTAAGAAATGGCGACCTGGCAAATACAGAGAGAGGTCTGTGTTTGTTCTTACAGAGTCTGTCATCAGCGGGGCCAACTATGTTTACACAAAAATGTGAGCACTCAATGGGAAGTAATAATGCTCCAACTCCAGTTTAATTTAGACTTGCACACTTTCACATCTAGTAATCTGAAAAATTATATTTGGGGGTTTATAAAAAAGCAGTAACAACAATACAAAACAGTAAAACATTCAAATCAAGCTCACTGTTTTACAGGAATATTTTTCTCGTAAGGAAAGCAGAAAAAATGTGTGTAAAAGGCTTAAAAAAAAGTAAATGCTTGAGAGTATTTAATTTAGTATTTAACATCTACAGGAGCTGCTCGGCCATAGAACCCAGGACCACAAAGCTCCAGGCACACAGTTTTCATGCTGATGTTAATGCCAGAGGTGGTTTGGAGCTCTGCAGTTATCGAGTCAGCAGTTTGGCGAATTTTAGGCTGTATCACTTCAGCCTTTGGGGACGCCCCTCTAAAGACCGACATGTCCAACAATTTGTGGCCGAGTTGTTGTGGCTCCTAGATGCTTCCACTTTGCAATAACCCACTTATAGGTGAACATGAAATATCTAAAGGGGGAAGAAATTTCATGAAGTGACTTGTTGCGGTGGTCACATCCTATTACACTTACATACTCAAATTAAGTGAGCTCTTTAGAACGCCTTTTAACAAATCGAGGCAGACTGCTTGGCTGTTACCAGCGGCAACAGGACTGAAAGCACCTGAAATTAGAGAAGAGGAGGTGCAGCTCTGTACTTTTGTCCACGTAGTGTATTTGTTATAAGACACCGAAAGTGCTTAAAACTGATGACTTAATAATTCAACAAATAAAAGGTATTTATTATGCTCAGACAATTGCATTCAACATTAAAAACTGTAACCAAAATAAGTGTCAAATAAATACTAGTAAAGGGCAGCTTGGTTTTCCTTGAAGTTCTACTTGAAAAGAATTGATATCATGCCTAATAGGTCAAAAATAGGTCATTTTATCACTTTTAAGTCTATACTTTTCAGCATTAGTTCCATTTCACACAATATATGACATTATACTGGAATGAGTTTCAGGGTTTTTTGATGCCCCGTCATGAATGAAGTTTTAATTAAAATAAGAAGTCTAAGAAGAAGCAACTTTTGACATGCTGAAGTGACTTTGACTTAATGTATCACTTTATCTCATAGTTAAGGAGATGCCAAAGAAGTTTAAAGACCACTTAGAAACCAAAAATGATTATGTTTCTAAGTGAGCTCAGTGGCTTCAGAGTGCAGTGAGATATGAAATCAGAACAAGTTGATTTTATTACAGTTTCCTCACCGTAAGAGTATGTCTTATTGGTAGTGTGACATTATGATGTAATGAGTTATAGTTTCAAAAATCCGGGAAAGAAAAAACAAAAAAACACAAATTCCCAAAACTGATGGGGTTAACACCGCATCCAATTGATAAATAATAGGGACCAAAGCTGAACAAACAAGAACAAATCTTCAACTTCCCATCTACTTTTTTCTGTCCTTAAGCAGCAAAAAATTGCTTTTAAACACAAATGTTCAACAAATGAATACGTCTTATTCCATTCAACAACAAAATCTTCAAGTTGACTGTTTTTAAAACATTCATAGCAGTATTTGTCCCAGTGTTTCCCTGTATTTTGCACATTTTCCAGTAGTTTCAACAAAAGGAAAACGTCCTTTCTAAAAGATCCCACTTGGCACGCTCACAAAGCCTCAGAGTGGCGGGACGCCCCTCATCTTTCGGATGACGTTCGCGATCCGCTTGGCCAGTCCTGGGTTGGGCTCTTCGATCTGAAAGCTCCGCGTTAGTAAGTTGTATAGGGAGCCGTAGCCCACAGCCACTACAGTGCATGTCAGGCAGATGACATTGTAAGGCATGCTGAAGTCTGGAGTGGGCAGATTGACAAGCAGAGGCTCTGTGTAGATGCGTACAAAGTAGCTGGACTCTTCTTTACAGGGAAAACTGGTAAGAGAGGAAAATGTAATCAGTTAATTTTCAACATAAACGTGTCTCTGTGCAAAAATCCAAACAGTGCATGAATAAAACACACTAAATGCCATTTTTAATGAAAGGGGTGAGGGGGTGAGAGGGGGTACTTACAAGCTGCTGAAAATCGGTCGATCTCGAGTGCTGTTTGTATCCATGGCGACAGCGCTTGGTACAAGAGAACTAATAACTGAAGATCTAAATGTTAAAGACAAGGACAAGGACTTTAGTCAAAAGTCAGAAATTAATTTAAAATCCTAAAAAAAATAAGAAAAAACAAAAATCATTTTAGAAGCAACACGTGTGCAGTTTTTTTCAGAAATGTTTGGAAACAATCCCATGTGCATACCCGACATAGAAACCGTGGTTGGGATCGGGTGGGTATTCAGTCCATTTGAGCAGAGCCCTCTCAAACTGAACTGTGACCTCAGTCACAGAGTTCGGAGGAAGCTGGATCAGCATCTCCAGCAGGTGGGGCCTCACGCGGTCCTTAGATGGCTCGTAGTGGATGTAGCCTAGCAGAGGAAGAAAAACATAAGTGACCAATAATACACTGATTCAATGTTCAAACTACAACTGCACAAACACAAATACTCTGGCATCTGTTAGCAAAAAACAATATTTTAAACAGATAAAAGGCCCCTAAGTTTCTACAGCCAGTGCATTCCCAGTTTAGACACAGCTTACTGGTTTATATAAATGACACAATGTGACAATATTTCATCAATAACAGTTATTCAAGTTAGAAAGGAACACCAACATATCTATTTGACAACTGTTTCTTACAGAAAACATGACTCATGTTCTCCACCTTGTGGGGAAAAGAAGCAGCTGCATGAACCCTTACTAACCCTTCCTGCGGGGTTAATGTGGGAAGCATTGAAATGAAGGTGACAATGTAGCAAAAAATGATACTCATCAATCTCATAGTAACTCATGCCAGGTACAATAAACACTCCAGTTTCATGAAAATTTGATTTTTCTGGCAATTATTTCATGGTTCGGATTTTACAGGGTCAAGTAAAAGATCGAATAAGCTTTGAAGAAGTCAACATCAAAATCAAAGCCTGCAGAGATGTGCACATGTCCACAGGACATTTAGGCTGACAAACTAACTAACAAAGGGTAACAAAAATGAAAATGAAATCAAGCTGAAGGCACACAAGTTCAGCTAAAGTGGGAGACTGACTACCGTGCACCTAACAAAGTGTAAATAGAGGGCTGTGTATTCATTTGCCACTGACAATTCTTTTTCAAAGAACATAATTAACATCATCATGTTAATGTTTGAATCAAGGTATAGGGTCAGAGGCAGGGGACAGAGCCTTCAGAGAGCCACTGAACTGAAAAGATTCACACCTGGAACGTTTGAGCTGTAAATGCAACTTTCATTTTTATGTGCAGCTGTTTCAAGGTAGAAGACAAAGCTGCAAGAGTCAAGCAAAACAGACGATAAAAGATCTTCTTTTACCAAATAAACGTCCTAAGAAATGATTCAGTGGTCATATTCGGGTCCATGAAACAGTCCAAGCAAGACTTGCAGAAATAGAAACAACAAAAATAAAGATTTATTGCTTTACCTTTAGATCGGATCTATTCTACCAAATCAGGTTGCTGTGAGGCAGCCGTATTATAGTTCTATTGTTGAATTGGTGATATGCTAATGCTCTGTAGTTCAAAGGCTAACAAGCAGTGTTGGGAAGGTTACTTTTAAAATGTATTTGGTGACATATTCCATTAAGTTACTTAATGAGAGTAACATATTCTGAATACTTTGGATTGCTTAATATATATTGTCATGCTTTTTACAACTACATGAATGTACTATTGCTGTGTGATTTATTACTATTACTGACGGTTACTCGCCATACCAATACCAACTAGATTTTTAAATCTTACTATAAAATGATTAACAGTAGGGTGGACATTAGGTAAGGCTGCACTTTTTGCAGTGATCTCGTGTAGAAAACAATTTCTGTATCAGTAATATGTTTTCTTTTTGTCTGTTTATAATCATGTGGAACTGCACATGATTTGCAGCTAGCAGGTTGTTAATGCTATCCATCAAGTCTAAAAACAGCATGTTAATGAGATCTTGAAGGCTGCTCCAAATATGATCAGATTATATTTTAAATATTTGTTCAATGCTCTTCCAAACCCCAGCAGCTGTCTAGTGTAAGTTTTGAGTGTTTACTAAAATAAAAATAAAAGTGTTCTAACATCTCACATGTTTGTTTTATTCAGGCATACATGTATACTGTTTTTATTAAGCGAGATGAATATTGTGTCTCAGTCATGTAGTGATTGTGCTTAACTGTCTGAAGCCTATTAGACACAATGAAACAGATGATATGTAAAAGGGAATTTTGCCAAAGTGCTAAAGATACTTATAAATTATATTTTTTCTTAAAGAAATCTACTAAATCATGTGTCATTTTTTATGTCATGTGTCATTTCCATTGCAAATATTAATCACAGTTAAATTAGGAGGGGATGGCAGTAAATATTCCAGAGCTGCGATGTCATCAAATACACTGCCGTTCCAATTGTAAAACGATCGCGCTGCCTTCTCAGGAAGTCCAAAGTCCGATGGAAATTGAGTAAAAAAAAAAAAGTAAAAAAAGAAAGGGCTGCGGGTCGGACTCGAACCCCGGCCAGCCGCTCTCAGGCATGCGATATGACGGCCCAAACTGTACGTGCAGAGGCCGCATAAGACATAAATTTTTGATTTAATTATTAATTAATAAGTCAGTCACTCCATGATATTCTTATTTCCCAGAGCGGCCTCAAGCGCAGTACTGGACCAATATCCTATACAATGACTACACTGTGTACTCATCGTACAGGATATTGATCGTCTTCCAAAGGTAAATTATTTTTGGGACTATGTAAATTTATTATTCTGATTATAAATTAACAGTACACACATCCTTTACTGCTTTCTAAAATTACTCACTGGGCTTGTTGTCCTTTCCTTTGCTGGTCACACTGAGCGTGTGGATGTAGAGACGAAGATACCAAGGCACCGAGTCCAGCAGCAGTACAGGGAAAGACCTGTAGGGGTGGTTGTTGTACATTAATGTGTGAATCTCTCCTGTCTGCAGCCCATATCCAGCCACATAACGCTCAGCATGGAGCAAGGGACGCAGCATTTCACCTGAGGACAGAAAGGTTTTTAACATTTCACTGGGTGGAAAACAAATGTGACAATAAAAACAATGCTTTAAAAATTTGTGAAGTGTTTGTATTTTATTTTCTTGTTCTTGTTTCATCACTTTAAGACAATATTCTGACTATTCCAGAAAGCTTTATACATTATACAGTCTCTACTCTTCTGGCTTACCCTCACTGGACTTCCAGCGAATCAGCAGGTTGAGGGAGCGCACGGAGCCAAAGGTGGTTTCTTGGGTCAGATCGTACACAGAGAAGGTCCGTCTGTCTCCCAGCACCACTGCCTGGCTCAGCAGGGAAGTGGCTGGGCTGAGCTCAAACTGCTCCCCCTGCAACATAAACGCAAGCTTGTTCCAATGATAGCTTTAGCAGAGCTTCAAAAATATATACGACATCATCATTTGACACATACATGTAGTGCCATTTATCAACAGATAATCCACTAGATCAGCAACACCTCCATGTTCATATAGCTGTCACAATTTGATGTTTCGTATTCTGAGGTCTGCATTATCTAATGATTTAGATTTGCAGATTTATATTGAAGGAAAAGCAAACCTGAGGGTTGTCTGTGATGTCGATATATAGTTTACTGGAAGAGGCCAACGGACAAGCTTCTGTCAGGGTCCGAGAGAACATCTTGAACAAAGACCACTCTGAAGGAACAGACAGCTTGAATTAACAAAAGCCGGGGGAATGTTACCGAAATCCAAATACGGGACAGAGAACAAAAAAAACGTGCTTACGCTCACCTCGTTTGGCCTGTCCAGAGTTGTGCAGGTCAAAGACTGAATTCAGGGTCTGTCTCAGCTCCCAGGATGTGGTTTTGCACTGCCAGTCCTGACACACGGACCTGATGTGCACTGACTGGGAATGAAAACTGCTGTGGAAGAGTTTCTCTGACTTCAAAAGGACAGCGAGACCAGCCTGTTTGGAAAACATCACGAGGAGAAAACTTAGTACGCTAACAGATGGCATTGATGTCCCGTGTTTTATTAGGACGAAAAACGCACACATAAAGAGAGAGAGAGCCAGAGAGACATTTACCTTGGATCCACATGGCAAGAGTTTTTTCCAGGGTGTCAAATTCTCTGTGCAAACAATTTCTCGTGGGAGGGTGGCATAGCGAAGGAAGCTGTGGTCTGTCACTTTAACACACACACACACAATATTACATATACAGTACAGTGAGTCCTGGGGCATCTGCAGTGCTGAAATAGGTATTCAAACTGTCTAACATGCACCTCAGAATAAAAATATCACATGCTCAAAAAAATCTAATATATAAAACAGAGGCATCCCGAGTAGATAAAACACACATTTCATTGCAAAAGGTTTCTTTAATATAAACAGGGCCTGTGTAGAAAATGTTCATCTGTTTACTTATTCCAAAAAAAACAAACAAAAAAACCCAACTTAACCAAGTTTTTAACAGGGTGCAGCACACTTGACAAGCCTGACAATCAAATCACCTGTAAAGCAAACCATTTTCAGTAGCATGAAGTGTTAAACCACTAGAAACAATATTTTAAAAAACAAAACAAAACACAAGATGAGGAAGAAGGCTAATGCACTAAATCTCTGAGACTCCATACTGAAACAAATTAGCAACAAATGGTCGTTTGGAACAACTGAGAAGGTTGCCGACCTTTCACAATTCCTCTAAGAGCACTATGAATACTCATCAGTGAGGTTAACAAAGTTCTTGCAAAATATTCAAGCTTCCACAATGTTTGTGACTCCACTATCTGAGAGACACGGGGTAAAAATGACAGACAGATCTCCAGTAATCTGAAGCACTTTGTGGCAGCTGATGCTGCTAAAGTTCTATGAATCAAAACTGACCAGTGATGAAACAGGGTGAGAAGAGGATTTTCTCTTGCAGTAATTCTGTATAATAACGTGATATTAGACAGTTCAATTGTGGCTGATGACACTATTAGCTTTTGCAGAGGTTCATTACCAGAGGTGTTACTCTAAATGCAATAAGGAGACTGACTGTACCGTTGCCTATTCCCAGCGGTTTGAAGGAGGCACTGGGCTGAACAGTGTTGGTGGAGTCAATGAAGTTCAATGACGCACAGAAGATGCCTGACAATACATTGGTTAGCTCCTTCCATGTAGCATCGACACTGGGAAAGACAGAAAAAAGGCACGTGGAATTGTTAACAGGATTTAGCAAAGGTAAGTTAGGCAGCAGCTACATCAAAACAAACTGTAGTAAAAAGTTGTGGAAGTAGAATTTCTGGCAGTTTTATATGGGTGGGAAAAGAAAATCAATACAGCACACTATTACAATACTTTGTATGGTGATACTGTATCGATACAGGGTCTCAAAATATTGATACTCTGCGAACATTACGGACGAGAGGGTTCATCTCACGCACCACCATCCTGAGATGATGACAGCTGAGCAAACTTGCATTAAATTCAATTAAATTCAACCAAAAAAAACCAAACAAACAACATTCTTATAGAACAGGAAGGTTGCTGGGCACAAGTATAACAGTTCAATGTGAAATTCTGCTAAATATGAATTTCTGTCTATCATCTTTGACATTACTGTCATTATAATAACAAAAAACCAACAAGGATGGTTGTGGACAGGCAAAACTGGTAGGTTGGTGGTTCAATTCTCTACTCATCTAGTCTGCACGTCAAAGTATCCTTGGGCCATATACTGAACCCACAGTTGCTGTTGATGCATCCATTGGAGTATCATGTGCTCATGTTAGGTTAAAAATGATAAGGCATAGAAAAATGTTTATGAAAGCATGTTTACGAATGTGTGTGTGAATGGTGAATAAGGCTTGTAGTAAGATCGGGCTTTAAATGCTCAGAGTAGAAAAACACCATATAAGTACTGATCTGTTTTGTTTTTTTTTGCCCCCTTATTAATCCACACCTTCATTTCACCTCTGCTGTACTCACTCTGTCACTGAGTCCTGGAACCAGACCCAGAGCTCAGCCCCAGGTGGGGATGATATAAAGGGTTGCCCCCACTGCATGGTCCTCCAGTAACCTTGTGTGAAAGAGATGTGCAGCTCTCGGACCGAGAACTTGGAGATGACCTGGCCCAGAGACTTGGGAAAGAGCCGGTAGTGGGACACTGAGAAAAATAACAACGTAGTTTAGAGGTAGAAAGAGGAAACGTTGCTGTAATTTTGAGAACAGGAGAAAGAAATCTTATTGAATTAATGTGGGGAGTATTAAACTCGTATAATACTACCAATAATAATGAATAAACAGTACTTCTGAAACCAACTAAACAGGAAAAGACGCAGATTTTAACATTAATTGGACATCAATAAATCACAAAAATGTGGTGGTTTATAAGAGAAAGTCAACTGACGGAAAATACAGATGCCCTGTCACGTGGTAATCTTTTTAATGTTTCAATCTGACAGATTACCGGAGCATCGAGAAGCAAAGTATGAACCCTCATTTCGAGGCATTTAAATGTTTGGCATTTTATACATTATAGAACTTTTCTGTCAGCTATTCGACAGACTCCAATATATTCATAATTTACTTCTATAAGAAGATAAAACATTTACATGTGTGCATTTTCTTATTCGAGCCTAACAGAGTGTTACTCCCTGCTAGCAGTTAGCTTACCTTTGTTTTCTCTCATGAAGTCTGTGTCCCACAGGGTGCGGAACTGGAAGCTGGCATAAATATCTCCGGAGTGAAGAGGTCTGATGACCAGCTCTTCTTGGAAGTCGTCTTTAGGCTGTGGTACTGACGAAGGCACCACTGTTTCAGGGGCAGAAGACCCCTGCGTGTCGGCTGCAGCATCAACCGTGGCAAATTCTTCAACCTCGGTTGCTTCCCACCGTCTCTCCTCCACAGCGGGCTGGTCAGCCGTTTGTTCCGCTGTTTGTGCGTTAAGGTCAACGCCTCCGTGGTGGTCAGTAACTGGCGTCGTTTCATGAATGTCTGCGACAACAAACACGGAAAAACTAAAGAGAATAAACAGACCAGGAAAGCAGTTGCACCTGTGAGCAGCCATTTCTCTGAAGGCGGTGGTTGACTTCCGCGTCAACGCGTCATAGGTAGAACCAGCCAATGAGCTGCTTATGGAGTCATACGGAGTC
>VUQR01010473.1:0-12433 GCA_015108515.1 Hemichromis elongatus | reverse complement strand
GGTTCACAAAGACAATGACAATTTTTTAGGCTTGAACTTCAGTTTCTCTGCAAATAAAATGAAGAGCAACATTAATGCCAAATTATTTTAGATTAATTTCAAATTATTTCAAAGTCATTTTAGTATCAACTTCAACAAGTTCTGAACAACCAAAGAAAAGGTAAATAAGAGAAAGCAGTAGCAACTCTTGTCTATGGACTATACTATACCCTTAATATTCTTGTAAAAATTCAAGCCTATTTCAAGCTTCATTCTGTTAAGAATTCCTGTGCAGCACTATCTTACAATACTTCAGTTTAAATGTGACAGGTATATGTCTCTTTGAGCAGAGGGGTAACTCTTATTTGCCTGGCCAGTGTTGGGTTTATGATCAACACTTAAGATCATCTTTAGATCCGTTTTGGTGGAGCATTAGTTTGTAAAATGATGATGCCTTGGCCTTTCATATTACCTGATTCCACATTACTGTGGTGAAATAATTATTTTTATATGTTGAATAAAGTCTGTCTCATGCTTGTTAGAGTTGAGCTATTATAAAGTGTTAAAGTGTTTCAGCAACCTGCTGGGGATATTCATCCAACTCTTTAACAAAGACTTTAGGCAGAAACTCAATCAATACCTTTCTGCTTTGCAATTTGCCTGGCTTATTGTCACCTATCCTGATATGCAGCTCTCTCCTTCTCCTATCCTATGTTAACTTCCTTCTTCACTCCCTACTACCCTTATGGTGATCTAGGAAGGTGTTCCCCCTAGGCCTCCCCTTCCTAAATCCTATTACCCATTGGATCCCTCCTATACCTTTCCTCCCTCCATCCCTCCCCTGCCTTTTGACAGCACTACCTGGCTACACAGCTTCGGCATCAATGTTGATTACCTTGGTGGTGAAGATTCTGACTTCAGAAAGGTAATTAAGTATTTCAGCTGGTATGTTCTCTTCATTAGAGAAAGAAATAAAACTTGAGACAAACTTGGTGCATCACATTTGTAGAGGTCAGTTGTACTTGTATTCTCCTAAAGTGGACATTTTGATCAGCACTGTCACTTCAGGTGGTAGCTGGTCAACAGGACAGTAAAAGGTGTAGTGCTCTTGAATTGTTAAACAATGGGTTACTGCAATTCCTTTAAAATAAGACTTTTTCAATCATAAAGTAATTGCAACATTGGGGAATATTCAGGTTTTACCAGCTGTTTCTCCCATTGCCATATACAAAAAGGCATTATCTGATGCATTCTTGTTAAACCAAAGGTTTTGAAATGTACTGGGATTTTTCACTACCTTCAGGTTCAGTGTTGATAATATGACAATATCTCTGCATTGCAGCCCAAGTTTGGAGAATCAAACAATATCAGTGATGTTCAGGAGCAGGCCCAGGACAGACAGTCCACCATGAATAAAGGTACAGCAATTTAAGTTCCTATTTAACAAAGGCAACAATATCTTTGGTACACAGAACCTTGTGAAGCATGGGAGAAAGATAGAGAAAGAAATCACATTCTTTAAGGTGCCTGCAATAGCAACGTAAAGATCAAAACTCCGTATTGCCTTTTGAGGTCTGATTGCATGATTTAATCAAGTGAGGCTTTAAAGACATTCGTTAAAGCCTCACTCATAGTGTTATATTTGAGAATTCTATTTTTTGACCTGTACTTATAAATGTATTTATTTTTTCACATGCCAGTTGGCATTGTTCCTCCTAGAACCAAATCCCCCATTGACGAATCACAGAGGAACTTTGCTGAAATTCATCGCCTTAACAGCAGAGTGCTTAATGGAGTCTCCAGGGTATGTCAACCCGCTATGGTTAGGCAAGAAAAGATATAAGCCTTAATAAACAACAAACAATGATAAACAATGAACAGGTTATTGGGGTTGATCATTGCAAGAGAAAAATGTGAAATAGGTCATGTTCACATTAGACATGAATGCACATAAAATGCACCTAAGAAATTAATATATATTTGATTGATATTGTTTTTTACACGAGACAAATTATCACTAAAAATAAGTCTGTTCTACATCACAGGAGCGCCCCAAAAGTGCTGCATTTCCTGCAGAAATTAAGTTGAAGATGAGTGTGGAGGAGCAGAATGAGCGACTTCGACGCAACCAGAGCAGCTCTATGAGGGACAAAAGGCGAAGCCTAAACCTGTCAGGAGGCCAGTCTCCAGCCAATTACAAAGTGGTATGAGCAAGCTAATGGTGATCCTTGTTATGTATTTAAATGTACTATTTTCACAGTGAGCTAAAGTAAAAGTAAAACTGAACCATGTATTTATCCTTCGAGGTGTTTATTTTTCAGATAATATTCACAGAGTTATAAAGAACTTTCATACATGTACTGCAACTTTTCTCAATATCGCACATTGACAAGTCTGTCAGATCAGATTAAACTGTTGTTGTCATACCTGCCCTCCCCAGTACAAAGCCTTGTAATATCCATTTGAGCCCATATGAGAGAGTTGTGGCCTAGAAAATCCAGTTGGGTACAATATCTAGACATAACCCACGTCTACATTAAAATAATTATTTCCAGTAGTTACAACTTATATAAAATGATAAAATGGACCTTCTCCTGTTGTGTGCTGCATATGAAAGACTTTGATCACACTGGGGTGGCTCTAGCTAACAAGGTAGAGCAGGTCATCTGCTAATTGGAAGGTCGGCTGGTCGATTCCTGCACGCTCCAGTCTGTTTGACAAATTTCCCAAGATACTACCTCCAACTTTGGTAAGCTACGAAGCCGCACCGCTCGATGGATTATCGTAGCTTTTCGGCTACCATAGTCAGGAGCCTCGCGGAGTAATCTGGGTCCAAACCTCCGCTTCAGGTACCAAAGTCAAACAAACACTGCGGCATCACTGAGAGTTAAAAACTGTCTAAATTCTCTAAACCAGTGATTGATATAGGCCAAAGTTGTATAACTAGGATATTCAGTTTTTAGCTAGCTGATGATTTGATTGTATATATCTGTACCTGGTTGTGTGTCCTATCTAGTTTGTGTTTGTACTGACAGGTTCGTAGGCGGCTAACAGCTCATGAGATTGACATCAAAGACTTAGAGAAGGCAGTTCGAGGACAGGGCCAAGAGTCACCAGAGGAAGAAATTGCTCGACTGAGACGTTTACAGATTGAACCAGAACATTACAGCATCAACAAAGAGGTGAAATAAGTTTAATCTGTTATTAACTTTGTGGCTATTTTAAGGCGGGTATGTTCACAATAGAGTCTTAATAGCTTACCTTTGTGTCCAGAATCATAAAAGACTAAAATAACATGTATTCCTTATTTGTTCTTATAATAGATGGATCCTGACAAGGTTCTGATCCCTGAGCGCCACCTGGATGTGGAGGATGACACTGCCTTGAGCCCGGAGGAGCAGAAGGAGAAGCAGAAGAAGCTAGAACGAATTAAGACCCTGATTGCCAAATCAAAGTACAGTTTTAACTTTCTTTACAATTCTAGCAAAAGTCTGTTTTTTTAAAGCTGCTCACATTTTAAATTTATAACATCCTTTACCTCTTTCTGTATAATAAGGCAAAGACATTCAAAACTAAACTGTGGTTAGAAAAACAATTTGTAAGAATAAAAAATACGTTATATACCCCAAATTTGAAGAATTACTATGTCCTAGGTCTAAAAACATGTAAAACAACGTACCTAAAATAAATACAATCTCAATTAAGGAACCCAAATTGACAATACAAAACCTGAAAGAGTAAAATCATACAGTGTTAACAGTGCAGCTCTTTGTCATTGACTAAATGATTTGGTTTTTGCTTCTTTTTTTTTTTTATCAGACTAAGATTTGCTGTTTGTAATTAAAAAAATCTGCCAGGTAACTAAACATAACACAACACAACATAGACATGGCAAAAGGACTTTCACAAGTACAGATAAAAAAAACAACAACACTCCAGTTAAATTTAAAGTACTGAAGCAACTTCTTTACTCTAGTAAAAGTGAAAAGTACAGGCTCTGAAATGTACTCAGAGTAATTGTCAGAAAATAATCTGACATGACATGAAAGCTTTAAATTTGCAGTTTTTCAAGTATCACTGAGCAATTGTTACTTTTAAATTAGCTTTTTTAACCTCTCTTCATCCTCCACTGTCCTGTCTGCCTTCTTACATCTTTCTCCATAAGTGAGTGCAGTTAGCTCTTTTTCTCTGTTCTCCCTGAAAAGGATAGCAATGTCCAACAAAGTGCACACAAACAGTTTGTGTGTTTGCTGATACTTTTGAGCTAATAGAAATGTCCTTCTCTTTAGCAGCATTAGTAAGATTCTGAAGCTTACAGAAACCTGCACTCAAATAAAAGCTATAATACATACCATACCTATTAATGTATGGTTATGCATTATTGTTTTCTCTAAGAAATTCATGAAGTTATTAATAGTTAAGTTTAACAGAATGCTTGGATTAACACGACTCTGTGTCAGCCTGGCCACAGTACTATGGATGAGCCTTGGCTCGTTCTTATTTTCGCCAGTCAGGGATGAAGAGTAAGAAGTCCTTGTTTTACGGAGGGCTTTTTTATATAGCACAACAAACTATTTTTCCAGGGCTAAATGAAGACCCCATTTCCTCTCCAGTTTATAAATTATCTGATTTAAGGAAAGCATTTTTGAGCTATACCAGGGAGTCAAACACTTCTGATTCGAGTCTTTCACAGTATCCATGGCCCTGAGGCGACCGTTGTTGTGATGTGGCGCTGTGTGAAAAATATTGACAATATCTGTAGTTGGACACGGTGGGGATGTAACACTATTACTGTGATAACTGAGTTTACATCGCTGCTCTAAATTGTGTTGGTACATGGCATTGAAGAAATTAACAGTCGTAGAATTACTTTCTTAAGCACAGCATTTTTAAGAAAAACGTACTTTAATCAAATGTGTTTCTCAACACTGTGTAATTCATCATTGAGGGTTTTGTTTGCATTTTTCTAATATTCTCCCATGTGGGTATTTGTAAATTTACTAAATATATATACAGATTTTTTTATGACTAACAAACATCTGTCCCCCCTCGTGTTAACACATTCATGTACTTCATGTCAGTCTGCAGAATATGGTTCCCCTCCTGGACGGCCCAGTGGAGGGTGGAGCTCCAGCCAGCTGCCAGCAGCAGTTGCAGGAACAAGAGAAGCGTATTGAGATCTCCTGTGCTCTGGCTGCTGAGGCCTCTCGTCGTAGTCGTCTTCTCTCTGGTGAATGCTCTCACATGGCACCTGAGTCCACCACATTCATGACATAGACGAGGCCAATGTGTCCTTAAGCTCATTCAGCTGTACTTGTGTTGCTTTGCATTGTCTCACATACTCGTAGTTGAGAAACAATTAAGACTTGATCAAAATCACATGAACCTTAGTGCTGACATTCTTTGATGCTACATGTCCAAATGGAAAGAAGTCACAACTCTTAACTCTCTGTTCTGATTTACATTTTCGTCTTCTGCCCGTCTCCTCTTATTGCAGCTCAGTGTGCCTCCAATTCTCACGTCTCCCCAACAAACGTAGTTTCTGCCCCTTCCTCGGCTGACTTTCCCAACCCCACCCACACCATGAAGGTGTGATTTTCACACGGTGAGTCTCTGTTAGCGGCACAACCTTTCCACCTGTCTTCTTAGGTCACTCTCTGGTGCTGCTTTTGTGCATCACTCGCCCAAATGATATGACACTTTATGTTTATATCAGCGTGTAGGTTTTGTCCTAGGTGTGTTCACAATTTAGGCAAGCGTTCCCTCAAAAATATCACCATCCTATTGTTGCTTCTTTCATTCACTTACAAGATCATAAGAAAACATTTTATGGTTATCAGATCCTAACATCTGCTGTTTGTTTATCCAAACAGTTGTTTACTATAGGAGTGTTTATTAGTGGTTTGCATTTATTTTCCATGATAAGTTATCGTTGCCTCTCATCTTTTTTTTTTTATTCCTCTTTTAGTTCAAGCCCTGGGTGCTGTTAAGTTTGATGGAGCATCTTTCTGAGGATTGACTCAAAAAACTGGGAAGTCTCAGAAAATGGAAAAAAAAAAAGTAGTGCAGCAAAATAATTTAAATGTGTCAAAAGTAATTTTCGGGGAAGCAATAGCAAATTGAAATTTAAAGGAATGGGGTAAGACTTATGAAGTTGTGACTCCTCCTGTTATATATGCACTGTAATCACAAAGCAAACACTTCAGATCGCCTGGCATATTTCTTTTTCTTTTAGCTCAAGATATATCCTACAAAGTAGAGATTACTGAGAAACGACCAAGGGAACATAGCATATGAGAAGCTCGCGCTGAAGATCAACTATGAAAAAAAGCTACAGAGAGTATGAACAGAAATCATTTCTGTAAATGAATCTAAAGATACTCCTGGACCCTGAAAGCCAAAGGACAGTCTGAGCTGTAAAAGAACCAAGCAGGCCTGGCTGCTGGAGCTCAGTGTGGATATTTATTCACACTGGTTGAAGCCTCTCATTCTTTGTAAATCTTCGAGGAGTTTCTTGTAACAGAATCACATTTTCTTTACTTTCAACGCTGTGTAAAGTGCAAAAAAAAACAACAGATCTTAATGATTTACGAACAAATTAACTAAGTTTCATGAAATTGATATAAGAAAAACCATATGTAATAAAAAGGAGAAATTGTTTTTGAAAAGAAGATGCTCCCTAGTTTGGTGCTTCCTTTATGGTGTAATTCATTTCATAATGCACCAAATGTTTACAGGGAGTGATTTGAACTGCAGGCAGGCCATTTTAGCACCTGGACTGCAGATCCATGCTGTTGCAGTCCAAGGATTTGGCAGTGCCTTGCTGAAAGACAGATGTCTGGTGGAGAGCATGCTGCTGTATAAACCTGTACACATATCGTTGCATGTTAGTAAACGGTGCCTTCACAGAAAATATCCCTACCATGATGCACCCTCATACTGTTACTGATGCTGGCCTTGAAGCTGTGCACCGGAGTTGCGGCAGCGTTAAAATATGTTGCTGCTTCATGACAACATTTGATCTTTTGTTTTTCTTTACATTTTATACAGCCTCATGTACCCTTCGTGGTGTTACATTTTTGTCCCTGAGCACGATGTCCCACATACTGAAGAGACCCATGGTTAAAAGTATAATTTTCTCCTACTATGTACATTGAAACAGCCATCATTAGAGCATCTGACTGCTGTGGGTACTGTACTGCAAATTTTGAGGGATGTTGAAAATTCATGTAGCTGAAATCTGGTTAAAACTCATGAGCGTTGAATTTTTTGTTGTATATGAATGTAATTTATATTGAACTCACATATGGGATTGCTGGTTATATTTTAAGGGACATAATTACCTCAACACTGACACATACTGCATTTGGTTAAATGGCTTTGCACTTAACATCAAATTCAGTAGAGTTCCTCACAGACTTTACCCTGTGATTGTGTCACATTTTTAGGTATGTTGATTGTTTTTTAATAAATGATATGCTGTATATGGAATGGGACAATAGAAGTGACCTTAGAAGAGCAGTTTGGTAGTTTGTTATTTAAAAAATGTTCTCTTTTGTGAGGCATTATATACTGAAATACTGGCATTTCATCCAGTAATGCAGTGCCATAACATGCTATTTGCTACTTATACTGACTGGACATACTGTGTAGTATATATATAGTTATGGTTAAAATAAATAAATAAATAAAATAAAAGGAAAAAAGCTACTTAAAACCTTAAATTCTAAGGTTTTAATTATCATCTCACAATGATGCTACTTAATACAAATTCAGTTGTAAGGCATTTTGAAGTCACCCCAAAGTCAGACCATGAAATGCTTAGAGAAATTGCTACATCCCTCAGTTAGCATGTTGAATGTTAAGGTTAAATACAGTACAATGAGAAAAACAAATGTATTTTCTCTAAGGAACATGGCAGCATAGATAAGACCAGAGTGAAGATGTTTGGTCACGATGCACAGTACCAGGCAAAGCATACTGTGACCTCACCTGGACAGTGATCCTAAGCACATCAACAGGAAAACTAACAAAAAAACATTAATAATCTAATCAGATTCGAAAGAGAGGAGCTAAGAAGGATATGAGAAGAACTGAGCTGTTATTACAGTCCACAGTTCAGACCTGGAGACAGACGTCCATAAGTAAATGTCTGCAAACCTCAATAAACTGAAGCAACTGTGCAGCAAAATTGCTACACAATAATGTGAAAGGTAATGAGAGGTTACAAGCTACCGAATCATTGGTTGTGCTTAGGTTTTAACACACTGCCTATGCATTTTGTCTTTGTTAATTAAATCAATAACAACACTGTAATTGTACTTAATGTTAATCTCAAGTTGTATTTACCTCGTTTTTAAGACCTGGTAAGAACAACGCATCATTTTATTTGATCATTCCTAATAAAACCTTAGAAATGACAGTATTTTCTTTGTACCGTGACCTTGGGCTTTGCAAAGTCAATGCATCTGTTTGTCTGCTTTGTTGCTTTGTTTTTGGGGTGTTTCACATACTTGGACACTATCACCAACTAGAGTATATCAGAAGGACTAATAACAATTTTTTTTTGTTGTTGCTAATTTTAAATAAAAATATAAATACACTGCACAAAAATGAAAGAAACACTTTTTAATCAGAGAATAGCATCAAATCAGTGAAACTTCTAGGACATCTGCTCCAGCCTGTCAAACATAAACAGTCATTCTGAAATTGTTTAAGTATTTTGGAAATCCTTGAATTTATAACAACACAACAAAACAAACAAAAAACAGGGAAACAAATCACTGTATTTAGTCTTAATATTTTTTCTGGTAATACAAATGCATCCAACACATAAACTGTGACGTTTTAACACTCATTCCAAAGCTAAAAACACACCTTTCTTAAAGGTTAACAGTTTATGTTATAGACATGTTATCTCCTGTTTTGTGTGTATTCATTGTGCTTTTTGCCCTTAAACTCTGTTAATATTGTAAACGGTCTGTGAACAGATTGTGTGAAAATGTCACAGAAAATGGAATTTGACCCGTAGATGGATACCACTCACTCAGTGCATGTAAGAGAGGTGGTGCGCATATATTTTTGGATGCATACAGTTAGCCACAACTTTTTTCTAATTTTGATTCTGTTCATTACAACAATGAATTTTAAATGAAACAACTCAAATGCAGCTGAAGTGCAGACTTTCAGCTTTTATTCAGTAGGTTGATCAAAAATAAATGTGAGGCACAATTTTAACTCAATCCCTTCATTTAAATATTGTCTACAATATAAAGCACCTTGAGGCAACTGTGGTTGTGGTTTGGCACTGTATAAATAAAATTGAATTGAATTTTAGGGGTTCGAAAGTAATTGGACAAATTAAATAACTGAAAATAAAATATTTTTTTTCTAACACCTTCATGGCAATGACAGCCTTAAACTCATGGACATCACCAGATGCTGAGTTTCTGCCAGGCTTCACTTCAGCAGTCTTTAGTTGATGTTTGCTTGAAGTTTAGTCAACAATTGAAATGCACGCTCACTTGGTTTAAGATCAGGTGACTGACTTGGCTATTCAAGAATATTCCACTTCTTTGCTTTAATAAACTCCTGGGTTGCTCTGGCCGTATGTTTGGGTCATTGTCCATCTGTATTATGAAATGAGGCCCAATCAGTTTGACTTCATTTAGCAGGTTTTAGCAGACAGTCCATCTCTGAACACCTCAGAATTCATTTGACTGCTTCTTTGCTGTGTAACATCATCAATAAACATGAGTGTCCCGGAGCCACTTGTAGCCATGTGCAGCCAAGCCACCACACTGCCTCCGTAGTTTTCTACAGAGGATGTGCTGTGGTTTGGATCATGAGCTGCTCCACTCCTTTATACATTTTTTCTTGCCATCATTCTCATAGAGGTTGATATTGTTTTCATCTGTCCAAGGAATGTTTTTCCAGACATAGATATCACTACGCCTTCCTCCTGGAAAGTGTTGTTCACTTGGTTGGCTGTTGTGAGGGGGTTTTTCTTCACCATGGAAATGATTCTGCGGTCATCCACCACGGCTGACTTACGTGGACGTCCAGGTCTTGTTACGTTGACTTCACCAGCTCTTTCTTTATCAGGATGTACCAAACTGTAGATTTTGCCACTCCTAATATTTCTAAATAAATAATAACCTTTGACTCATTTGTCCAATTACTTTTGGTCCCTTTAAAAGTAGTTGAAACTGCTAAACCCTTCATCCAGTTTGAATGTGAATAACCTCCAATGACAGCCGCTGTACAACTTGAGTGTGTAGATGTGTTTTTTTTTTTTTGGTTTTTTTTTTACAGCTTTTCCTTCTAAAGGCTGCCTCCATTGCCACCAGATCAATTAACCAACAGAGTTCCTGTTTTTTCACTATTACAGTGAATCTACTGTAAGCAAAAAAGAGCATTTTCTGTGAATTAAAAACAAATTTATGTTTGAAATTACAAAATTACAGAACAAAAACCTTCGTGTAATTTTTCACATTTGTCATGTAGTTTCACTGGTCTGGCCCACTTAAGATCAAAGTGGGCTGTATGTGGTCAAGGATGTCAAATAACTTTGACATCCTTGCTCCAGAGAATTGTTGAGGATCAGAAAATAATTATTTTTGTTTATTGGATTATTGGAGTCTTATGTATTCAGAAATCACATTCAAAATCCAGTGTGTTGTATTTGATGCTAAGTGTAGTTATCAGTAATATGACTAACATTACAACATTCTGAGTTTAAAGTTTTATACTTATTTTGGATCTTAAAATAGAGAAACTGCTTTAACTATGCAAATTATAGTAAAAGGAGACAAATGTTATTCACTTGCTTTGTAAATAGTGAAGCAATAAATAAAGTAAATGTATACACTTTTACCTAGATGCTTATGGTTTACAGTATTTTGTATGATATATTGTCACTGTACAGTATATATGAATGTTGTTATTTTAATCCATTTTATGATGGTATTCACTGCCATGAAGTCTACTGAGGATAACTGTCCTGTCTGTCTGAATGAATAAAGGGCATAAGCAAACACAGTTTGCACTCCTTGAGTTTGAACAGGCATGTATTTGTGACAGGGGTGGGAATTTAATATGGTAATTGCGATTAATTAATTTGAAAAAAAATAACGCCTTAAAATTAATGCATTTAATCGCAGGTTGCAAAGAGGAACTTTTGTCAATGCACAATTTCCTGATATAATGATTAGACCAGTGGTGTCCAACTCCAGGCCTCGAGGGCCGGTGTCCTGCAGGTTTCAGATCTCACCCTGGGTCAACACACCTGAATCACATGATTAGTCCATTCCCAGTCCTCTGGAGAACTTCAAGACGTGTTGAGGAGGTCATTTCCAATCCAATCCAACTTTATTTATATAGCACTTTAAAAACAACAAAGTTGACCAAAGTGCTTCCCATTGATAAATAGCAATTAAACCATACATTAAGCATACAATAAAATCAATAAACAAAATACATACATAATTAAAAAAGGAAGGTAAAAATAAATCAGTATATATATTAAATATTAAAACATGAGTAAAATAAACAATAAGATATACAATGAATAAGATTCACAAAATAAAAAGATTAAGAGTGATCTTAATGCTGACTAAAACTGACTACAAACTGACTCTGATAATACTCCTAAAAAGCCTTTGTAAAAAGGTGTGTTTTTAAAAGTGATTTAAACATTTCAAGTGTTGGGGCCAACCTAATATGGAGGGGCAGTTTGTTCCATAGTTTTGGGGCCACAACAGCGAAAGCTCGGTCCCCCCGATGTTTCCGTTTGGACACGGGGACGACAAGGAGTGACTGGTCAGATGATCTGAGAGACCTTTGTGGAGTGTATCGGTGTAAAAGGTCTAACAGGTAAGAAGGAGCCAGGCCATTTAAAACTTAAAAGCAAGCAATAAAATTTTAAAATGAATTCTAAAATGGACAGGCAACCAGTGTAAGGAGGCAAGAACAGGGGTAATGTGCTCACGTTTGCGTGTCCCTGTCAACAGGCGAGCAGCAGCATTCTGGACCATTTGCAAGCGTGATAGTGAAGCCTGATCAATACCAATATAAAGTCCATTACAATAATCAAGGCGAGTGGTCACAAATGCGTGCAAAACTCTTTCCAAGTCACGAAAAGAAATAGAAAGGTTTTACTTTAGAGAGCTGCCTCAACTGAAAAAAACTTTTCCTCACCACTGTATTTACTTGTTTGTCCATTTTAAGAGCTGTGTCAAATTTGACCCCAAGGTTGGTGACAGCCGATTTAACATAGGATGTAAGAGGACCCAAGTCAGATGGAGGGACACCAGGTCCATTCGGCCCAAATATAATGACCTCAGTCTTCTTTTCATTAAAGTTTAAAAAATTCAGGGCCAGCCATGCTCTGATATCCTTAAGACAATTTAAAATAGGCCTGAGGGGGTTAGGGTCATTGTGTTTCAGGGGTAGA
>VUQR01010472.1:0-14148 GCA_015108515.1 Hemichromis elongatus | reverse complement strand
TGTGGTGGCAGCGTTGACTCTTTGTGCTGTGATGACCAGGTGGCAGATTCAGAGGCTTTGAGCCGAGAACTGCGTTTTCTCCGTTGGCCCCTTCAGCTTGACCCAGCATCCAGGAGGACATGAACACATTTACAGGGCATGGAGGTGGGTGTGGTTTATTATGCTGATTTCACTGAGGCTTAACTTTATCGACAGATTAGAGGCAGCTGTCACCAGGCAGGCTTTACCTCCACTAAGTTACACAAAGTCACTTTGTTGTGATTTGTGATGTTGTAATATTAATGTAATAATAACTTTATAGCTGCGGTAGTGGGAACCCGACAACATGTTCGCACTTTTCAGTCCACTTCTTTATTGCAGCTGTCGCTTGCACACGCGGCTGCAGCTTTTCAGCCACAGCCTACACACATCACCATCAGCAGCAGGACCCAGTTCATTCAGGGCCGCCGCTCAGGTGTGTCCGCCTCCCCCGCAGCCACACCGCAGACCGCGCCCCGCCACGGCTCTGCAGCCACTAACAGTGCAGAGTATTAAACTCTCACTAAATTATAAATCTTTCATCTCTGTTCACAAGTTTCCGGATTTCTTTTTCATAAGACTGAACTTTATTTTTCCACGTCTGTTTAACTGGTTGCTGTTTTTGTCGACGTCTGTGGGCGTAGTGTTTAGGTAGCGGCTGCACATTGTGTTGGCATGTGGCATGAAACATGAAGGCAACGATGGAAGCTATTCTTTACTTTTGATTCGAGCACTTTTTGAAAGACATCTAGTTTACTAAAATAATTTGTCCTGTGCAATGTAACCCACTACCCTCGAACTCAGTGTTGTTAAGAAATGAACAGAGAACATGAGGGTTTCCTAAAGATGCTGTTAAACGAGTGGGCTCTTTTACATTTTGAGAGAAGCCAACTAAGTCCAATCTAAGATTTAAAGCTGTCATTTTCTACACACGTTAAAATCACTCATTAAAAGTAAGCTGAGCACTACATCAGATAAATCCTACAGAAACTTGGAATAATGGACGGGAGGAAGATGGATCAGAACAAATGAAGCTGCTTTTTGTGTTTTCTACTTTGGTTTGTTGCTAAGCTGAAAGACTGCAGACCCACAAACCTGCAGCCACCTGGTCCAGGTTAAGTAGCTGACCTCTACAAGTAAGTCATGTGGGTGTTCTAGTCACCGCAGGCATCAGTGAGCTTAGCCTTCCTGCTTAGTTGAAACTGCTTAATGACAACTAGCTTTTTCTTTTTTTTTTACATGGCTGCGCATTGGTCAGCTTTGCAGATGTGTTGTAGCTGAATTGAAGGGACTGTCTGTGTTTTAAATCTGCGGGGGTTTTCAGTTATTGATATTTTTCATGCTTCTAATTTTACATGATCAACTCACAACAAGGCCCGCTTTTCAGCCCATCAGTATCTGACCTACGCATGTGCCATCCCCGTCACAGAGCCTTCACTCTGCTTGCATACCTATGCAAACGAGCGTGAGCGAGGGCAGAAGAATCCTGCTTGGGCAAACATCTGCTGAGTGTAAGGAGACTTTGCAGCTCCGACACAAGAACGCTCTCGCTGAATTTGTTTTCACGGATTGGAGGCAATGCGAACAGTGATGCAGCATGGCATCAATCAAAAGTGTCATCCTTCTGCATTGTTTGAGGACTCAAACCCTCATTTGGAGGGGTTGTTCTCAATAGGGCCATGCACAAACCCTCCATTTCTCCACTATATAGTTCACCAAATGTCTGTAGTAACAACGATGTAGCTTCAAGCAGAGCCTGCACTTCCTAGTGCGTCCACTATGTAGCAGTATAGAGAGTAAATGAATAAGCTCTTATTTCGCAATTTAGCAAGTAGACTCTGAGGGCCACTTGTTTGACACTTACAGTTACATGTGAATAAAGTGTCTGTTTTAAAATACCAAAGAAGAGCTTTTAGTTTGGAAACAACCAACGTGCTGTTTTCTGCTTTTGGGAGGCGTGTGACAGGGGTCCAAATGGTCCCCTGGGGTCCAGGGGTCCAAATGGTCCCGTAGAGGTTTCAAATGAAACTTCTCTGGATGCAGACGTGCTGTGTTTAGCAGGAACAGCAGGATAGAGTGATCAGCATTTCTGTGGAAATAGACGGCAAAGTTACTATTTCTGTGAAAGGGTTGAATTTTGCATTTCATTTTCAAATTATATCTTTGGCTGTTTTATTTTATTAATGGCTTCAAAAACACAAAAATTCTAAAGAAATTTCTTTCCATTAGAAATAAATATGTTGGAAGGCGCTCTATCTAACATGTATCTACATTAGTAGAAGAGATGATCACCACGAAATTGACCTGAATGTAGCACGAATACAAAAATGTCATTGGCAGCGAGGTAAGAACTAATCAGCTACATTCATTTGAAATTGATAGATTGAAAGTAGAATTCCGACAAGTAGCGGGGTTCATTACATTGCGAGTGTTTAAAAGTGTATTAACCTTGTGCTGTGTTGGAATAAAAAGGGCAGGTGCTGATTAACGGAGCCTCTGATGTGAAAGCAGTAACCAGGTATCATTAAATAGATGAAGAAAAAGGAAAGGATACGGGACCATGTACTGAATAAATTGCTGTCTTCAGACCCTGTCATTGAAGATGTGAAGCAGGCAGGAAGGTAGCAGGATCTGCTTCCACAGCCTTGCTGAAACATGGTGCTACTTTTGTTTCGTAGTGCTAATGAGTGACTTTTAGAGTCTAGTTGAGTTCTCACGGCTTTTGATAAATATTTGATGAATATTTATGACAGCACACACTTTTATAAACTTGAAGATTAATCCTTTCATTGCACTTTTACTCTCCATCTCAGGGTGTAAAAATGAAAGCACATATTAAAGCAGATGTAATTACAGCGATTTTCCAGAGGCATGCACATGTTGCATATTTGTCTGGGTCATGTTTCCATAGTTATGATATTGCAGGACTGGATGTTACCTGTTACTTGTTGCTAAATAACAGATAATAACCTCAATGCGATATAATATATTTATTATACAATTAAATCTGGGGTACAGGTCTAACAATTATACATATCAGTTGTGATCATCTATCCAGTGGTAATGTCAAAATTGTTGCCTAAAAACATATTGTACATGCGCAGAATTAAAGCCCAGCACTAATTAAGCAGAACCTTTTTAATGTCTTTATTTAATGTATTTAATCTTATTGATTAGTGTTTAATGACCTCTTCCAAGAATTGGTGCATTAATTAACGTTAATAAAAAAAAGACATATTTTCATTAATATTGTTAATATTAATATTGCACTGCTCTTCACTCACTGGTAGCTCATCCTCCACCATCACGTCTCCTACACTGAAGTCCAAGTTTTGCTGGATATGGTTGAAATTACAAGATCGACTTTAAAAAAGTTGTTACTAACAGCGGCTAACGCTAACAGCGGCTAACAGCAGCACTTAGTTACCCTTAGTTGGTTGTAATCACCTAGTTTTGTACCTTTTTACAGATATTTCCTTGTTTGTTTCTTTATATTTACATTCTCAGGCCTTTGAGGCTGTGGTTATTTGGGTTCTGCTCATGGTTTCATTGTTTCAGTTAGCATGCCGCCCCTGTTTTATCTGCATCTTATTGTCAAGAGTCAGGTGTTCCGTCTTCTGTTACTTCCTGTTTTATTTTGGTAGGCGTTTTTCTCTTGTGTTTAGCTTTACTTACCTTATCTTGTTTCCCTTGATTTGTAGCAACTGTTTGCTTACCCACCTGTTCACTATTCCCCTAAACATCTTGTGTGTATTCAGCCCTTGAGTTGTGCCTGTAGTCGGGACATCTGCTGTCCTTTACTGTCTTCCTTTTGTCCTCAGTATGTCTTCTGTTTAAATCTGTGTTCTTTGCTCTCTGCATCTTTTTGACCTTCAGCCAAACCTAACTAAAGGTTTGCCTTTTGTTAAATAATTCTGCTCTCCATGTCTGCATTTTGGGTCCACTGTTTTCCACTCAACATGTGACACATCGATTTGAATCGGACTACTTTCCCAAACATTTCCAGCCTCCTCTCAAGTAAACAGCCGTGGACACCAGCTGAGATACACTGCAGACCTACAGCAGTCAGGGTTGTTTTTCCTACAGTGACGACCGTAGCTCGGATTATGCACTTAAATCGGGAGAGATAAGGAAACATAATTCAGTTGGCTGAATTCTGCTGTCTACTCCAGCTAACATTTAACCCTAACATCAAATAAGACAACTGTGATTCTAGCCTGATTGTGAAGCTGTATCCTTTCATGTTTGCGAGAAAAATACTTCATTTATTTCAAGAGTTATAATAGCAACTTTAACAGAAAATACAAAAAAGAAGAACTCAATAAAATCAAATCTAATGTGAAACAATTGGGAGATTAAATATAAAATAAACTGTGGAATGAGTTTTTCTGCTCGTCCAGCAGGTGGTGCAGAGGACAGAGTCCATTGATTATCTG
Organism: Hemichromis elongatus; assembly: GCA_015108515.1. Lineage (NCBI taxonomy): Eukaryota > Metazoa > Chordata > Actinopteri > Cichliformes > Cichlidae > Hemichromis > Hemichromis elongatus. The sequence continues at coordinate 9,694 of VUQR01010472.1, read as the reverse complement.
TATCCTTTCACCACAGGTAGTCATTTGGATGAGTTCTGCATCAGCTGATGGGGGAATCCAAAGAGCGTGTTGATTCAAACTGGAATCAAACGGTAACAGCAATGATGAATTCCCCCAGCGAGTGACGCGGATGCGTTCCAGAAGCTAGCAGTTCAATATTCAGGCCACAGAAATATTCTTCCCTGGTAACATGTCAGGAATTACACAACACAGCTAGTGTAATGTCTCCAATTCTTCTTCGTGTTCAAATTACCGCCCCCTTCTGGCCACAGTCACACTCGCCCAGAAAGTGTGAGCGTGACAACATCTTACTGCAGCGCCGAAACTCCACTCGTGTTGCTTCCTCTGGGGCTCAATCAGCTCTCCAAGCTTGTCCACCTTATTGTGCAAACGCCTCACATTCCTCGTAGCGACTGCTGTAACAGCTCCAACACTGAAACCCTGTTGTTTCCCTCACAGCTCCTCCACGATTACAGTCTCCAGGTGGTTGAACCATCAGCGTGAGGACCTGCGGAAGATTCTCCATTGCCAAGGGTGTAACAACAAGATAAACCAGTACTATGTTGGTAGAACTTAACTATAGGAGACGTGAAAGGGTTAATGCAACGCTTCATCATCTAGTCTGTTTTAGGGACTATGATAATGACCCCGTAGGGATTCTAAAGGGAGGTGTAAGAGTTAATACAGGCTGTTGGCCTACAGTTGGAAAATAAAGTGGAATTAGCAGAAAGCGCGTTTGGCATAATCAATATAAGATGAGCATTAGCCTAAAATCATAACGCAGCCACCGACCAAATGTTCCGGGTCACATTCTCCACTCATGCTGTATTGATCGCTATTATATAAATGCAAGAACAAAACATTTTAAACCTTGATGTTAGTGTATGATTATATTTTCTTCTGTCTACAAAACTAATTAAAGCAACGATATTGATTTTCTACTGTACGCACAATAGATTCAAATTGGGGGAAAGAGTGTATTTAACATAAATTGTCTGTGGTTTGACTGAATGCATAATTAATCCAGTCCTTGGTGTCATTATTGCATAATATATTGCAAATTTGTGACCAGCTATGAGACTTAAAATTAAAATTTCTACTCTTGACAGTGTTCTAATTTTAGGACTTTGAGGGCATCTGATAAAAGTGAGAACATATGAGACGACGTCAGCCTTTTCCTAACAAATTTCCTTGGCAAGGATCCTGTGACCCTGAGCTCACGGGGGAAATGTCTCGAGCCACGGACACGTCAGCGCTGTCGGATGGTACCAAAAGTCACATCACGTCACATGTGGAGAAATCCACGTACGCGGCTTTGAAAGCACATTTACGGGAGTAGACGCACCTCCCACCGAGATACCAGTACACGCTCGAGGGCTTTTCGTGACCTTTAGGCAGAGTCTCGGCACAGTTTGTTGAGAAGATTACCCACCGCTGATGGTGTATGATCCTCAACAAATAATAGTCTCAAGGAAGCAGGTTTCAGTGATGCCCGGTTAAAGCTCGGGTCCTTTCTAAAGGTGCCAAGAAGGTGCTAAGGGATTCCATGGCTCATGGATTTGACAACAGCATCCTCTTTCAAGACAATATCATGTGTTATCACAGCACAACAGGCAGGAATGCTAGACTCTATCACACGTACGGAGAGCTCTCACCTGTGACTGCCTCTTTGAGACTGATGGTTGGGGCTGAAAGCAGCGGCTGATTCGAGAGGCATATCTGCAGCACTCCTGATGAGCAGCACCGCTCGCTTCTCCTCAGATCTTGGAGCTCAGTCCTTCAAACAGCTTGCTGATGAAAATCCAAGTAGCCCTGATCTGGAATAAAGACTCAGGGCATGCTAGACCCTAATTCTGAGTTTCTCATGGCATATTTCTGCCTCTTAGCCAGAGTTTTCCTGTGATCTGTATTTTCTGGCCACGATGAAAGCCTCTCCCTGGCAGCTCATTGATATGTGACCCGCGCTGTCACCTTTGCTGACAGTGTGTCTCGCTCACTTGGAGAACACAAGAGGAAACACTGAAATGAAAATCCACACAGATGCTTATTTGTTTTTTACATTCCAAAAATAAAAAGCTGCCTCTCAGTTTTACTAATGCAACAATGACAGGGAGCTTGGGATGATCAATTATTCAAATGGTAATAGCTTGTACCCTTAATGGAGTTTCATGGATGTCATTATTGACTCCTGGAGGTGAAATTCTATGCTTCGACTCACATAAATGGAAGCCTGTTAAGATATTATCAAGGGTGTCAATTAATCATTAGTAGTTAATTTTTAATGAACCGGAGGCGTCTCCTGACCATTTGAATTTCTGGCTGCGCTGGGATGGACTCTGCTGCAGTTTGAGGCTATCTCATCTTTGAACCTCAGGTCAGCATGACTGCAGCACATCAAGGCCCATCGCACGGCTGCGGTTTTTTCTTAACATATTTAAGATAATGCATTATGAAAGAAAAGTCATCTATTATAAATAGAAAATAATTTGACCTGCCTTCATTTATACTTTAAATGAAATTTCAGCAAAACAGACATTAAAGATTTGCAGCTCCCTGCAGAGGCTTTAGCAGTAAAGTGAAGATGGTTTCCTGTTTGCAGGTGTGACAGGTGTGATGTTAGCACAATCTAATAAAAGTGACTTTTACTGCAGCGGTCATACTGAAATTTCTCTGAAGAATTTTATAATTGAAAATCAAATAAGTGCAAATTTTTCACTAAGTGCAAAGTTAGACTATACCATTAAAGTCATTACTGTGTAATCTGGTGCTTTTCAGAGAATGACTTTGCCGTTAGCACATTCCAACTGAAGGTTCTGAGCGCCAAAAATAATCTTTAGCAGGAATAATTGAGTTCCTGACAGCTCCGACCTGACGTTCTTACCTAATGAACACAAAGAGTTTTATCAAAGACGGCTCATCAACTCGAAGCTGTTTTGAATCATTTTCAAACATTAGAGTTTGACGATGACTGTGAGTCTGTTTGAAGGCTTTGCTGCTTTGCACTCTGTTCAAGGAAACAACAACAACATTAAAGCGACACTTAAAAAGGCACAACATGTAACCACACGCATGTGCGGCTCTAAGGATCCAGTCCTCGGCCTCGTTATGCAACACAGCGTGAATTAGACGGTGACATCAGCAGCACGGGACAAACATTCATCACAGTTGGTCCATTTTGATGCACAGTGTTAAATATTCAGAAATATATCCCAACACATTCAGTCATCTGAATGAATCACTAATCCATTATGTATTATGTACTTTAACTTCAGTGTATATGCAGTGTTGATGTTATTTACGTTATTTTTGGCACATTTCTGGCACATGCTCGGTTTGGTGGCAGGGCCCCCTGTGCTTTTTAAAGCTGCTCGAACTGTTAGCAAAAAATGTCAGTGGTTGAAAAACTTAAGATAAAAGTTTGGAGTTGTTTAGGTGTGGTCACTGACAATAGGTCATCTGGAAGTAAAACAGAGGGGATTATGGGATGCTGAGGCTGAAGACGGCGTTGTGGCAGCATTCCCACGACTCTCACACAGGACTGCTCTGTTGGAGCACCGAGTCAGAAGTCATACTAACCTGATCTATTTTAGTGAATGGGGAAGATCTTACCCTCAATTTTGTGTGGTATGACATCGAAAATGTATTAATTCATATGTAATTAGACATATACAGGAACTGACATCATTTCTGTGGAAAACGATAGAGGCGATCGTGGCTCAAAGAGTTGCATCGTCTTGTAATCGGAAGGTTGCTGGTTTGAGCCCCGGCTCCGACAGTCTCGGTCGTTGAGTCCTTGGGCAAGACACTTCACCCGTTGCCTACTGGTGGTGGTCAGAGGGACCGGTGGCGCCCCCCAGTGTCCGGCAGCCTCGCCTCTGTCAGTGCGCCCCAGGGCAGCTGTGGCTACAATGTAGCTCACCATCACCAGTGTGAGGATGGGTGGAGGACTGTAATGTAAAGCGCTCTGGGGTCCATAGGGACTATTAAAGCGCTATACAAATACAGACCATTTAACTGTTTGCCTTTTCTAAACCTTTTGCATTAAGCTGTCATTATGATCATCAAACTGTAGTTTGGTGCTGCAAGTTACTTTACACAAGTTTACAAAGAGAGTTTCCTCTCAGGAGGAAACAGTTACCACCATTGATGTGTCATCCACGTTTGTCCAGACTCTTTATGTATTTAATACTTTAAAGGATTTTGATTTCTGAGGGCAGAGAATGTTTATGGCACCATTTCCATATCTGTGTCATGTGTTCAACTTACTGACTTTTGGTGTGATTTTCAGTGCAGCCGTGGGACAGTCGATGAAGTTTATATCAATTGTTCTGTCCTCACTAAGTGTTGTTGATGGTACGCCCTCTGGTGCCCCTGGACACATCATCACTGATGCAACTCATGAACATCTGTGTTCCTCATGAACGTAGACTCATACAGACAGCTAAACACTCTCCTAATCAAAGTCCAAGGAACAGGCTGGTGTGTCGAGTTGGATGACTTAATAAGAAAAAAGAATATGGAAAAATGCTGCATCGATATACAACATAACAAACACAGCAGTAAGTCACATATTCAAAAATATGAGCACAATATTTATCTTCTTAGTGAGTCCGTGAATAAACATCAAATGAAACGTGAAACCACGTGGCGTATGAGCTAGCTTAACTTTACTAGCTTAGGCTTTACACCCATTCAAATTAAATTCAAACTACATCTACATCTACACTACAATCTTTACCAATAAAGATTTTCAATTTCAGTTCTGTTCAACTGTTCGTTGACACAAATATCCACTCAGACAACCACACGGCAGTAGCTCCATTCACTTAGGCGTACAGACATGCCAACCACGCCGAGACAGTCTGCTGAAATTCAAACTGAGCATCAGAATGAGGACAAAGGTGATTTACATGACTTTAAACATGGCGTGGTTGTCGGCGCTGGTCTTGAGTATTTAAAAAATTCCCGACCTGTCGGTATTTTCCACACAACCACGTCTCGAGTTTACAGTGAGCGGTCTGACAAAGAGAGAGCAGCAATTCTCTGGGTGAGCGGGCTCTGTTGATGCCAGAGGTCAGACGGTAATTCAAAAACCACTCATTATAACCAAGATATGCAGAATAGCATCTCTGAATGCAAAACACATTGAACCTTGATGCTGTTGGGCTGCAGCACTTACAGCTGTTTAAAAATAACTTGCAGTAAGAAATATGCTTAGCAGAAAGCTTAATGCTACTCAAATGCTAATTTAATCTATTGACACAGTGAACAAAATGTGTTTGAGATACATCTCATGCTGATGTTAAACACACTTTAGCCACAAAATGCTAAGTGACTAAATAACATTAGCTAACTAGTTTAGTGTATTTTTTCAGGAAGAAGCCGTGTTAGCTGGAGTCAGATTAATGACACGCCTGCGGCTGCGTGCCGCTGTGTGGAGTCTGTATGCTTCTGAGCGTTTGGAGCTCTCTGTGTTTTTTCAATAAGAATATAACTGCAAACTTTTTCTAGATAATTACTTGTAAATCATTGTTTGTGATGCTGAGAATAATTAAAAGGCATATTACAAAAGCAACGTATCACAAGTAAATAGCATGCATTATGCTAACAACTACTTTGCTCTTTGGCTGTGGGGGACTTTGGGACACTCACTTTTCGAAGGCGGACACATTCAACGGTGTGCTGAGGCTGTGAGACGCGGTCCCCAGGTCTACATGCATCATCCTGTACATCCTGCAATGTATTTGGAACAGGACGTGAATTTATCATTTGACCTACACAAAGATTTACCTCATCTTCAAAACCTTCTTGCTTTGAATGATTACAAAGTTAGTTATAAAAAACTTCTGCTTAGTTTCAACATTGCACAAGTCAAACTCAATAAGTAATGTTACAAAGCAGAGACTTCTGATTGTCCTTCTACTGCTCTTATCTGGTAATGTGCAACCTAACCCAGGCCCTGAGCTGCAATATTAGGCTCAAGAAAGGTGGTGATGTTGCTGCTTATGTTAAGCCAACATTTGATGCCACAATAGTCCCATGTTAGTACGAAACGGCTGAATCTGGAAAGCCCTGAAAAGTCCACCTTGATTGATTTGATTCTGACAAACGTCCTGATAAATTACGACTTAAGTGACGAATGTGTTGTTGCTGTTATTTGAAACACTAAGGTGTCCAAGTCACAACATCATATTATTTTTAAAAGGACTTAAACATTTGAATGAACAAGTATTTTATTTTATTTTGTTGTTGTTTATTTTGTTGTTGCTGCCTGTGTTTGAGTAATATTTGTAACTGTGAGACACTTGCTGCTGCCTATCTTGGCCAGGTCTCCCATAAAAATAGGCTTTTAATTACAGAAAGGTTAAGAAAATGAAGAAGAGGAACAAAAGCCAGCAGCATGTTTACATGCGTAGTAGCTAGCATCGTTCAAAATCAATCTGTGTTGTGTAGATTTCACCGTGCGCCACACGCTGTGTCATTCCTATGTATCCGGTCGTGGGGACTGCATGTACTCTGCAGATAAACATGCCTTCTTGGTGTTATCCTGTTTATTTACAAGTTGTTAGTGTTTAAATTTGCACCGTGTTAACAGTCCTTTCACATGTGACAGCATCCAGCTGGAAGGCCGTCAGCCACTTCACACTTCAGTAACCTGCCATTCATCAACATGCAAATAGTGCCTGTGTAATCTGCAGCTCATTTCCACTCACCTGTTGCTAATACTGCAGAGCTGCAGTGCTGGGGATCATTTACAGGCTTCAGCTATCAGTCTACAGCCAACAGTGCACGCTGATCACTGCTGATATATTTAAATCTTTATCTTAGAGCTACTGAATTTAAACAAATCACTTTTAATAGTTATTTTAGAATTGAAGTTATTTAAATTAAATTATGAAGTATTGTGTCTTCAAGTGGGAATAACAGTTTTTATTAGAACTAAAACATCCGGTATGTTGCTGCACTTACTTTATGTTTGCATCATTTGTTTTCATTGTCCACTTTATTAAGTACACATGTTCAACTGCTCATTAACACAAACATTTAATCAGCCAATCACATGACAGCAAGTCAGGCGTGTAGATGTGGTCAAAAGACCTGCTGAGGTTCACACGGAGCATCAGAACAGAGAAGATTTCAGCCTCTCTGCTTGCTGATGATAGACGGGCTCGTCTGAGTATTCCAGAAACTGCTGACCTGCTGGAATCGTCCCACACAGCCACCTCCGGGTTTATAGGGAACACTCTGAAAGAGAGAACATCCAGTCAGCAGCAGCGCTCTGGGAGTCAAAGGTTACTGATGTCAAAGGTTAGAGGAGCACAGGCAGACAGCTTTGAGCTGATAGGAAGGAAACTGTGACTCAAATAATTATCTGCTGCCACACTGGGAGTGACTCCTGTGTGCTAAGAACAAAAAACCGAGGTTATAATTCACACAGGTTCACTGGACAACGAAGACTGGGAAAAAGTTTGTGGTCTGACGCTCAGGCGGTGGATGAGAATGTGGCATCCTGCCCCGTGTCAGGAGCCAAGTCTGCTGGCTGTGGCCCAACGCCGTGCACTGTTTAAAGCCGACAGCCTACCTGAGTATCGATGATTACAACGTCTCAGCATCTTCTGACGGCTGCTTCCAGGATAGGTTCACATTCAAACATCACAGTGAGTTCCCTGCAGGTCAGTGCGTCCGCAGTCAACAAATGTCAGTACGTTAGAGCTGCATCAGTTGTGATGGTATCTGTAAACGACCACGGCAGACCCCACGACACGGTTGCATATTCAAACATCTTTATTTACAGCTGGACACACATTCGGAGCTGCAGCTCTCCCGCTGCCAGCTCGACAACACTCCCACAGCCCAATAAGCACAACACCCGGTGCAAATAATAAAGGCGGCGGGCCTGATTGCGGATGGCGTGCAGGTGCGTCCGCCTTCCCCGCACGCCACTGCAGGCCCCGTCCGCCACAGTTATCTATATATGAGAATTTGTGTGTGTAAGAAGGATTTGTGTTTGTAAAAAATATTTACACAATTGTTAAGGTCTGTTTGCAGATGCAAAGCAAAAAAAAAAACTACGTGTAAAACTCTGCACTCAAGGTCTCTGCTTGTGTGTGACTTTCAACTCAAGTACAAATTTTAACAAAATTTTTCTTCTAGAGATTCACATCATGGATGTGGAGCTGACAAATGTGAAGCGACTGTGTGACATTGTCATTTTAATATAGACCAAAATCTCTGAGAAATGTTTCCAGCAACTTGTTCAATATGTGGCACAAAGAATTAAGGCATTTCCATTGAAAAAGGGGTATATCTTATACCTTTATAAAGTGGATGGTGAGTGTATATCTCTAAAAGCTAAAAAAAAAATTAAGATGAAAAAAGTCATCAAACACAATGTGCTTCCTTTTGAACATAACTAAAAGAACAGGACTTTTTTGTTACTATTTTCAGGCAGCAGAGGAGGAAATGAGATGCATGCTTGTAGATACAATCTGACATAAATACGTCCTTACTCCCAACTTTCTGAAATATGGTACAAGCATTAAATTCAAATGAGCATATATTTAAATAAATGTTTTCGGCATTTAATAGCCTCTCCTGCGGTGTAGGGGTTTACATATTTGCCTGACAAGCAGAAGATCCTCAGTTAGATTCGGAAGGATGCACTAAAACTTTTAGGGTTGTGTTAGATGGAGAATCAGGTGTATGTAAAAAAGAAAGTCATTAAAGTCAAACATGCAGAGGTACCTGCTGTGGTGACCTTCCTATGTAAAATGGAGACGCTGAAAGCAGCTTTTAAATGCAATGATTTTTTTTGTTATTTCGTAGTTTTTATTGACTTTTTTTCCAAACATTGACGTAGTTTGGACATAAGAGTGGATGCAAAATACAGTGGATGCATAAAATACTCAAAAAATGCTTTTAGTATATTTCAGAGCCTGCACTTTTTCACAGAAAATGTTGTAAAACAACTATATTTTCTTCCACTTAAGTGACCAATGTGTTTACTTTTGCTGAATTGCCTTTATGGAGTGATTTTGTCTTAAGCCAATTAACTTTAGGGCTAGATTAATTTAGTTGTGTAGTGGTGCCATTTATTTCACTAGATTTCCATTATATTTAATTATACGAATTACAAAGACTGAGGAACAGAGGCGGGATGTTATCTGCACAAATGCGAATCAAGATTTTCTCTTACGTCTTTATTCTGATGTTATTTTCTGTGATTTATTTCCCGAACGACACATTTGTCCTGCCTGTTTTCAACATAGAAAATTTCTTAAACTCTCTGGCATTTTGATAAGACTAAAATTTGAACAACATTTCAGATTAATTTAAATGTCCAATCGCACACCACATTATGAGACATTAAGCAATTTTCCAAAAGCAGATGCTTAGTCATCCAAAGAGAGCTCAAGACGAAAAACAATCCCTACAGCAGGTGCTGACATTTCCTTTTTGCTCACTGCGGACCTTCATGTATGACGACTTTATGTTCTCCAACTGTGCGCTATTTAGGCCGTGTTTATTCTGAACACAGTTTCTCCTTTCCTCACTGCTGTCCTCACACATTGTGACGGGAGGCTTCCTGTTGCCTCACATCCCGTCCTCCCATCCTCAACTCATCAGGGAGTTCACCGTCAACAGCAGGATAGGTCACCCCGTTACTCTTTTTTTCCTCAGTCCCTCCCACACT
>VUQR01010471.1:3849-24515 GCA_015108515.1 Hemichromis elongatus | reverse complement strand
GTCACTTATGACCTCAGTACGGAAACACAGAATCAAATGAACAGAGAAATAAAGTGTCATAAAAGTTGAATTTACAGCGGGACTGTTGTGCCTGGACCAGTGTACCTCATGAACTGACCGCTGAGTGCACTTATCTGAGGGAGGTTATTCAATTATGCTCCTGCTGAAAGAAAGTAAAAAGAACATTTAAAAGAAAATGCAAACGAGCTGCAAAGGAATCCCTCGGTCTAGTAAAAAAGACATGAGAATAATCCCTGTTATGGTACTGATATTCTTGAAATTTAAAAATAAATTCACAGATATTTAAAAAACAAAACAAAACAAAAACCTGAAAAATAATGAGCCCCAAATATTAATGCACTGGTTGCAGGAAGTGGGGCCGGTGTGTCTCACGTACCCCGACTGCTGTAATATTTGTGCTGCTCTCCTCTCTTGAAAATCTACCTTTAATAAATAGTAGAAAAATAATATTTTCCTCTTTAAAGTGTTTCTTCTTGCGTTTCTGTGAATATTGAAGCTTTTTCTCCCTACTTTAAAGTTCACAAACATTCATGGAAAAGTCCAGATATCGTGTCACACTGCTGTGTGTCAGAATAGCAGCCACTGCTTTGGATAAAGGCAGCTGCTTTTCAAAAAAAAGAAAGAAAAAATAATAAAACAAACTCCAGAGTTTCTTCATGGAGAGTAAAGTTGTTAGAATTTCACTCCAGTTTACTGTTCGAAAATGCAGTATTTTCCCTCTCCTTCAGAGATGTCCCACAGTTTCTATAAATGTTCCAACCTGCGTGGAGTTCAGGATTGCTTGTACTGGACATGAGTGCTTGTACTGTAAAAATCCACTGGTCCTGGAGAATAATAACATATCTTTGACCTCCCTCAAGAAGGCTTTTAGCTTCCAGTTGTGTCCCGTCCTCAGTGAAGGCCAAAAAAATGGGCTCACACAGCTTTTCTGTTTGCCTCTAAAGGCTGTTACGTGCTCTTGCTCTCGAGTCCTTCAGAAAAATAACAGGAAATCCCACTCGGGCCAAGTGCGGTCGCGTACACGTGTCCGCTTTTAAATGTGGTCAAATGAGGAAGGGCTTGAGACTGAGATGTTGGCACAATGAGATATTAAAGTGTCACGTAGTCTACCTGTGGCATCTCCATCCACCTGTGTGTGCTCTCCACTTACACAAAAGTGTCTTTAAAAAAAAAAAAAAATGTTTTCAGCAACCAAAAACCAAACAATAGAACAGTTCCGGTCCTTTCAGGAGGATCAGCACTCTGCGTCCACGCTGTGCACAGTTACCGCAGCTTGCAGGTGGTGCGTATGCGTGTGCAGTGGGTGGTGGTGCGCGTGCGAGTGCCGGTAGGGGTGGAACTTGTGGCTGAGCAATGCCGCCGTCTGCGGGGGAGTGTCCAGGTCCAGGTCGTCGTCGTGGTTGCCAACATCGACGCCGGCTGAAAGCGGGTCGTTGTTTCCGGGCGGATTCTCACTGTCCTCCTGCGGGCTCATGGTGCTGTAGCCTGAACACAAAAAGATGTGCAGAGGATGGCGTTATTTCACAATCCTTTCCCTTAAAACTATTGGGCAATTTAGAAATCTTTAGCACAATTTAAGAACATTTAAGCAAAAACCTTTTAAATATATGTTTCAAAGTCTGAAACTAAATGAAGAAGGCAGCACGGCAAAGCAAAACCCATCAGTCTCTGCACACGTGCAAAACCCATCAGTCTCTGCACACGTGGACCTGTCGGTAATGACGCCTGCGCTCTGCTATAATAGAAATGGGACGGCACCATAAAATGCAACAACTTGGCAAACTAATGATGCTCTCCGATCGTGAATATTCAGCACAGAAACGTTCCTGTGAGCACATGACAGCTCATAATGTTTCTAAGTGCAGTACAAGCTATTTGACGGCACTATTTGGTGGCATTTGATGGGACATTAACAAGTAAACATTCCCCTGGGGCATGTTTTTTTTCTTATTTTACTCCTTATGTTTTCAGCTCAGTTTGAAATGATAATAAAAAAAGAAAAAAGACACATGCATATTTATGACCTCATTCTTACACATCTCGCACACGCGTTTAGCCCAAGGAGGCAGAAAAATGGGCCGACGTGGCTCCTGGCGCACACTGCTAACTGAGGTAGTAACAGGGAAGTGCTACAGTCACTGCAGCCACATGTGAGAAGTACGCGACAGGCCGAAATACACCGACTTCAGAGATCCCTTGTTGAGTTCTTTAAGCTACCATATACTGTTGGCTTTGGGTTTAGTCACAAGGGGTCGTCACAGCAGGTTGCTCTGGATGTTTGATTTGGCAGATTGTTTAGACTAGCTGCGCTTCCTGACACAACCCCAAAGATGATTTGTGTCTCCTCCCTTGGATCAAACCGGTGATCGTTTACTTGTTAGGTCAATGTGTAATGATTCTCACGGATTGTGGACTGCAATTATTTGCATCCTGCCCAGCAAAGCTTCTATTTCAGGCAATTTCTAGAAAATAAATTCTCTTTAGTATTTTTTTCTGATTTTTCACCTCAATGAAAATATTAATCTAGATCCTCTTTATACTCTAAGTGGATTTCACCACCCTGAAGCCCATGCAAAAGCATCCAAAACACAGTGTGTGACTAAATATGCTTTTTTAGAGTCTATGTGAAAATAAATCCACATTCCTTAGGCCTTTATCCCTATCTTTTTTAGCTTCTGAAAATACACCAGCTGTGCTGCTCTGTGGAACACCAATCTGTTATTACTGTTTGAGTAAATAACCCTGTAAGCCTGAGTGCCTCTATGATTATATTTATAGAAAAATCACTGTCATTTTAGATGATGAAACATCCAGAGACACTCGATTGCATCTGTGTCACACGGGCTGAAGGCAGTGGGGTGAGAAGTATGGTGTGTTTACGGGTTTGGCCCTGCATTACATTTATGTCCAAATAACCATTTTCTATCTGATAAACATCTGACACTTGAACATCTAAACCACCGGAGAGTGATCCCTTTTTAAGGGCGGCTGGGTTCATATTTTCCAGCAGCAATCCAGTCTAATATCTACTATACCAAAGCCCAGGTCCAAGCCTACAATTACTGCTTTTGACAACAGTAATGGTAACCAACTAATGCTAAAAAGCACTTCACTCAAAACAATAAACTATTACTTATCAATGTATTATTTGTGTCATGTTAGAACTCTACTAATGGAGTTTTAAAAACTTTTTTAAGTGAAATATTTCAAGCAGCCTTTTGTTTAGTGATTTTGAATTATAGCCCTTGAAAATCCGATATCCTGAAATAATACCTATCACTATTATTATTATTATTATTATTATTATGTCTTCTTTAAAACAAATTCCAGCATCAATTCAGTGTGGCATTAAGGGACGAGCATAGTTACTGCAGCCCAGGTTGCTCTGATAGAGAGATTCAGCTCGTCTGTTTTTGTTGTTCTAGATGTTTTTCATCTTCCTCTTAACAATAACCAGCAACCAGTTTAGGTAAGGGAATGACTTGCATGCAAGTTTTTTTTATACTGTTTTTTTTCCTGATCCTCCAAAAATTAGCTGGCCTAAGACAAGAGATGAAAGTAAAGGCAGAGGAGGTAGTAGAGGAAAGAAGTTCCAGACATGGAGGGGGCCAAGTTTGTCCCAATTTTTCACAGTTTTCCCAAAAGCAAGAAGCCTGAGCTTCAGGTAAATCTACCTCTAACTGTGCACTGCTGACCATTTACAGCTGAACCAGGTGGAGGATATCAAATCCTACTTAATGTCATGAGATGAAGGGAGCCTGAGCTAAACTACCATGTCAATTTGCCTTGAAGACAGAACTGCAATTTTTCCACTAACATCTTTAAAGAGGTGAAAAACTTGGTAAAACTTATTTTCTTTCTTTGTGAGAACACATTGATATCACTCAACGAATGTTAAAAATAAAGCTCTAAAGCAACTAGCCTTCGGTTGTTTTTTTTTTTTTTTTTTATATATATAGTGACCCTTTGCTCACTGCTTCCATACAGCTAGTTGTAAAAAACGTCAAATTTGATGTTTTTTGGGGAGTAGCAAAATATTAAAAATCGTGCCCCTCCCTCTTTTTAGTGGCCAAGTAAACATGTAGTTTTAAACACTGTTTAAAAATATATTCAGTCGTAATTCATTAGTAATTAAATTCTTTAGGCTTATGATTTATAAGGAGATTACAAATAAAAATCAATGTAAGCAGCCGATAATTATATAAGCCTTACCACACACAGGATGGGGCCATTGCCGTTCTGTCTTTCTTTTAAGGTTACACATTGCTATTCTAGTTCTAATAGCTTGTTGGGCTAAATAGCATTCAAATGTCTGGAGTGCAAACAGACCGAAAATTGCCAGGTGTGTGGATTAAACTTGGAGATTATACAGCTATATGCAGCACACATTCTTTAATGGTTGGTTTGAACTGTTGCCTGGAATCTTATCCTTAAAGCAGATCACACAGCAAACAGAGTTTGTGCGTCATTCAGAAGACTTAATGGTCTGTTTTTGATGATCTGTATATAGGCTTGTGAGCGAGTCTGAATGACTGAATAATGGTGGGAAGGAACCGAACCTTTGACTGATGAGAGACAAGCAGCAAGTCAGTAATGCTTGTGTATGTGTAAAGTTATATTTGCTAATGGATTAACACCCACTCTTTCCATTATTTCTTACTCATCTTCCCCTCTCCTTCCTGTCCTCTTACCCTTGCTTTTCACTTATTTCCCTCATTTCATCATTTTTGCATCTCACCATCTCCCCACTTGTTCTCCATGTTTCATTTTACAAACCATCCACATCTTCAGCTGCACAAAATATTAAGACTGCTTTTTGTATTAGCCAGTTTACATTATTGCACTACACTTGAATCTTTACAGCAAGATTATAGTAAGATGTTGTATCAAATGAATACATCTAATCCTTTAAAAACTGCATGGAATAGAGGTGGAAGTGCAGAAAAAGAACCTTCCACTGTTCCTACAATTAATACTGTATGCAGCACATGGCAGACAAGCTCATTCTGTTACATTTTAGCCCACTCTCCTCTCTTCATATTCATCCCTCTTCTCTCCGGCATCATCAGTTATGCAACAACTAACCGAGACACTCACTGCCAGGAAGTGGAGTGATGCCACATGTAGGTGGTAAGTGCCCATGTGGGTGAAACTGTCCATCCACATTGAGCGTCAGACTTGTGAGTTCTACAAATGTTAACAGCGAACATGAGCAACTCTTCCAGAGCTAAAGATAAGAGAAAACACGGTTCAGAACTGTGATATAATGAAAAGAGCAAGCCAGGAAATGCACCAAAGCGCAGGAACTGAGAGCCGACTGTTATGACACGATGTAGCTAAAAATGAGTCATTTTAAGGTTTTATATTTAATAAAGTACAAACTTGATTTTATGTTCTGTCGCAGCTTTTAGCCTGGGTCACTGTGAAAGACTTTTAAGAACAGCCACATGGGCATTATTTATCCAACACCTTCAAACTCTTGAGCTGTCTCCAAGTCAGCAGAGATAATATGATCCTCTGTGGAAAGTGTGACTCTACCCTGGGGGTCTTCTCCCAGACAATCATGTTCAGCAAGCCTCCTGATCGTTCCCTTAAACTCTAACATCCTCCTCTAAGCACAAAGGAGAAGCGGCCTTAGTAGAAGATTACAATGAAACTGAGCTTGTATGCAGTCTGCCCTTCATTTCCTGGACAAGTCATGCAAATGAATACACACACATACATATATACACATATATATATATATATATATATATACACATATATATATATACACACACACACACGGTCGAGTGGATTATTCATTTTCTGCAAACCACATTAATCTAGACTGAGCTGTTATACAAGAATTACACAGAATTAAGGCAACTATCACTTAAATTATCAACACCCACTCATTACAGGTTTCCTCATCCACTAGAATGACTTAGCTTGACTGGGATCGATTTAGGCTTTTTTGTGCCAACCTTCTTGAAACTGCAACTATCAGTAAGAATCACGATCTCTCAAAATAGTTAAAATCAGTGGTTTTGTTTTGACATAGCATCGCTGACATTTCAGACTGACTCAGTTCCTCGTTCCATCAGCGCTGACATACAGTGCTGTCACAGCTGCATGCAGTTTCACTGTAAATATCCCAGTTTCTGTTCATCTGTGTGCCCTTATGGTTCTCTTACCATGGTCACTCTCTGTCCCGGACCGCCCCCAGTACCTCCGTCTCCGCTCGGGAGTGTGAGTGTGTCTCTCGATCACCGCAGCTATGAATCGAGTATTGCTGACTGAAAATAAAAGAGAGCACATGAGTCAAGGTGAAGATGGGCACCTGTGCTGTCAAAAAGTAAGGTTCTACCTAAATGTACAAAATGTTCATGATACATTACACTATATAGCCTAAAGTATTTGGTCATCTGCTTTCACATGCACATGAACCTGAGTAACATCCCATTTCTAATTCATCAGGTTTAATATGATGCTGGCACACCCTTACCTGCCTCAACTCTTCTGGGAAGGCTTTCTACAAGGTTTACGAGTCTTTATGGTAATTTTGACTATTCTTCCAGAAGCCCATTTGTGAGATCAGAAAGATGGACAAGAATGCATGGCTCAGAGTCTCCCTTTAAATTCATCCCAAAGGGTTTCTTTTGGATTAGGACTCTGTGCAGGCAAGTCAAGTTCCTTCACACCAAACTCTCGCATCCATGTCTTTATGGACCTTGCTGGAACAGGAAGGGGGCCATTCCCAAAGTGGGAGCATGAAATTATCCAAAATGTTTTGGCGTGTTGAAGCATTAAGACTTCCTTTCACTAGAACTAAGGGGCTGAGCCAAATTTCTGAAAAATAACCCCACGCCATAATCCCCCCTTCACTAAACTTTATACTTGGCACAACATAGTCAGATTGTTCTCCTGGAAACCATCAAACCCAGACTCTCCAGACGCGTGTTTTGTCATTCCAGAGAACACATCTCCACTGGCAGTTCAGTGGTGACGTGCTTTATACCATTCCATCTGACACTTTGCATTGCGCTTGTGATGTGAGGCTTGGATGCAGCAGCATCATGGAAACCCATTCATTGAAGCTCTCTATGTACTATCCTTGAGCTAATCACATGAAGTTTGGAGGTCTGTAGTGACTGACTTTGCAGAAAGTTGGCGACCTCTGTGCACTATGCACCTTAGCATCGGAGGCTCTGTAATTTTATATGGCCCAACATTTGTGGGTGACTTGCTGTAGTTTCCAGCTGCTTCCACTTTATTATAATACCACTAACAGCTGACTGTGGAATATTTACTAGTGAGGACTGGATTTTTGTTCCACAGGTCGCATCCCATCACCCATTCTTTCACTAATGTTTGTAGAAGCAGTCTGCAAACCTAGGTGCTTAATTTTATATTCCTATGGCCATGAAAGTGACTGGAACACTTGTATTAGATGATTTGGATGGATGAGTAAATACTTTTGGCAACATAGTGTAGATTAGTACAATATCTGACAACACTCACTGATTCCTCTGTCCTCGTGACTGTCTTCATCCCTCTCATCTCTTTCATTATCAAGGTTGGACATTCTCACGGACATTTCTGAAGCGTCGTGGAGAGAAAAAAAGAGGAGTAAGAATGATGAAAACAAACGCATGAATGTGTGTGCATGTGAGAACTGTAGGTAATCAGTAGGCATTAGGCTGCATCCCAAAATCTGCAGCTTAAGTCGCCATGTATATGTGTTTTTGGTGAAAGCACTGACACCTAAGTACACAAAGCTGAGTAACTCTGAATCTATGAGCCACATGCTCAGACTAATACCTCGTGATAACATAGCCACACTCTCCACTATCTATTCCAGGTTGTTTACCAAACTGCCAGACTGAAAGTGACTTGGACCGAGGAGTTTTAATGAGGTTGTAATCTTGTTTGATGTTTTTGTCAATATTACTGTGTAATTACACAAATCATACAGAAGCAGCAGCTGCTGCTGTGCTGATGCTAATGTCAGCTGTTTAGCTCCAGCGGCACTCGCCAGTTGCTGCAGCGCTTGTTAATCACATTCCTTTAAGGCTTTGTTTTTGTCTCTGTGTTTTTTTTTTCTTTTTAAAGAAACGACATCATTTAAACTAAAATAAACATAATAAACATTGTAGTTCCTGCAACCTTTTTCCTAGTGTTACAAATACAGGCTAACCAGGTGTATTTTAACAGCTCTGAGATTCTCCACAGCTTCACAAAAAGTGCGTGACAAAACAAATATGGGAATGCATTATTCCTACCCTGCGCAGCCAGCGGAGACATGTGCTGGTGTGAGCGCCTATGGATCTGGTGTCTGTATGCATACACAGCCAGCACCAGCACCATAATGCATCCCATAATACCCCCAGCGACTGGACCCACAGGGGCGCTCTTGATCATGTTCAAAGAGGCTACCTCCTCATCTGCAGATGAGAGAACAGACAGAAGGTTTTCTTTTAAAGAAGTCACAAAGGATTTCAGATGGCTCAAGTAGAGACAATACAACAAGCCAGTATCAAACAGCTCGGCTCAGATCCCCACTCCCGCTGCGATGCTGGTACATTTTCTTCCTCGCTTCTATTCTCTCGTCAGTGTGAAGTACCACTGAAAAAGCCTTCAACTGCAGGAAGACGGCCAATTCTCCTTCCAAAGAAAATTACCAAGCAACGGAAAAGTTTCAGGGAAAACTATAAATATAAATAAAAATGTTATCTTAAGGACTTTAAGATAGGATTTAACTTTGGCTTCTTTTGTTGTTGCTTGTATTTTTTTCATCACTATGAAGGTGCCCTACAGAGTATTCAATAAAAAGGCCTCATAATGGTGGGATCAATCTACATCTCTTAAACACTTAATAAATGTGTTGATGAAGCAAAGGATCCAAAGAGGAAAAATAAATAAATAAATTTAAAAAAAACTCAATTTCTTTGGGTAAAGAACCTACCCATAAGGCCCAAGCCATCTGCATAGGGACTTTTGGCACCAACAATGCCACCAAAACACTCCTTCTGCAGGGCACAGTACGGCTTGTCGAGGTGAGTCTTCCCATCACTGTCCACCATGCACCACTCGCAGTCCAGCACACCGAAACAGTCACTGGAGACACAGAACACAGATGTCAAGTAGTTGATAAATCATATTACAGTTTAGCAATTACATGGAAATAACAGCGTTTGACACTAATAGGGTGATAATTTAGTAATATACATGTGGAGCTACCTGATGCAGCAAGCCCTTGTAAATAAGGGAGCAGCTGAAAGTACAGTCCTTACTTGTCTGACGGTCATTGCCAAAGCATTAAACAGATTTATGAATCTAATATAAGGCTGAAATTTTTTGCAATAGTGTAGTGTGAGATAAAAAGCGAAAGTAACACTGAAAAAAGAAATTTCAGTAGCAATGAAGCAAAAGTAATACTTAAGTTACTATATGGGAAAAACACAGTGTTTGAATTGTAATAAGGTTATATTATAACTATTATTATATAATAACCTGATAGAAGGTTGAGTAGACTGTATTCTACAATGCAAAAAAAAAAAAATCGCCCCAAAAACAAAAGGAAAAAAATCAAACTGGTTAATACCTTTAAAATAAGACTTCTCTAAAGGCAATATAAACAATTACCATATGATAGCACTCAACAGCATTCTTCCCGTCGTTTCCAGGTAAAATAAAAACAAAACTTACATTTTATTCATTTCATCTGTTGCCTGGAAAGTCATTTAATCATTTAAAAATCAGGTGCACTAGCCGTTACTACTGCTCCAAAACAGATGATGACATGTAATGTCTTTCTAGTCTTATATACACTGCTCAAAATTTAAAGGAACACTTTAGAAAAAACAAAAAACCTCAGATCTTATTGGGAGTAACAAAAATTATGCAGCAAGCTGGTTCATTTTGCCAAAATGTTATTGCAGCAACTCAAAATGATACTAGGTAGTTTGCCTAGACCTTATGTGCTGGTATTCATGCCTGACAACGTAACCAAGTGCAGGGTCTGACAATCCAGGATTTCATTCTGATACCTAATGGCAGGCAGCGTGTTGTTGTCTAGCCTTCAGAGGTCTGTGCGCCGCTCCCCAGACCATCACTGACCCACTGCCAAACTGATCATGCTGAATGATGTTACAGGCATCATAACGTTCTCCACAGTGTGAACCTGCTCTCATCTGTGAAAAGCACAGGTTGCCAGTGGTGGATCTGCCAATTCAGGTATTCTATTCTATAACGCCAATCTGGCTCCATAGTGCTGGGCAGTGAGCACAGGGCCTTCCACCTTCCTGTGCATGTCAAAGGCCTCCACCTGTAAAACCATTCCTGTTTTGGGGGTTGTCTCATTGTTGCCCCTCTAGTGAAACTATTGTCAATTTTATTAACACCAAAACAGCTAAACTGATTAACCCCATCTGCTTAAAAGTTTAACTTTATGCTGTACTCTTATTAAAAAGTGTTCCTTTAATTTTTTTGAGAACTGTAAACTACAACCTAATGTCCACCATTATCATGATTTTACACAATGACACTTTTAGCGACAGTATAAATAATATTTCTGTCAAATTACAAAGGTTTTAGTAACATTTGACCACAATTGATAAGAATTTCACTGATATTACAAAAGCATGTCATTTCTTCATCAGCAGACTGTAACAGACTCTGTACTGTATCAAACAACATCATGATTCCAGGATAAGTAGTTTAAAAAGTTCATCAAACAGTTAGTGATTTGAAAACTTAACATTTGCTTACCACCAGGTGGCAGTGTGGTGCTGATTTGCATCATATACACACGTACAAGGGCGCGTGCACACACACACACACAAACACACTTATTGTAAATAGTGTCTTTTTCATATTAGCTTTATGTGTTTGTGCCACTGGCTCTCTATCAGGGTGCTGTTACACCTGTCAATGTGTAAAAAATGTGCAAAGTTTGTTGTGCGTACCTGCTGGTGTATCTCTGGCTACAGCGGGTATTGATACACTGGGGCAGTGTGTCGTGCAGGCTAGGATCAATCACATTTAGACTGACAGGCTCTTGATGCACTTCGCAGCTGGGATTCCTGAGAAAAATTCACAAAAAAACGGGTACAGACACATTTTCTTGGTCAAAACACAAATACAACATCAACTGGACAATATAAATCCGATTCCTACCATTAAATATGATTAAACTGGGGGGAAAAAAGATCAGAAAAATAAATAAAAATCAAAGCACGAGCACACAAAGAAATGTCTTCAACACGTCAATCAGCTCTAAAGAGACACACGTCAATGCTGCCTGACAAATACAGAGGGGGGAAAAACTGACAGTGAAAAAATATAATTGCACGTCTTCCTGAAATAAAGGAGAAATTGACATTTTAAAAATTGACATGCTGTCAAAGACTGCTGATGGCTGAAGAAAGGAGGTGAGTGTAATAAGGGAGAGAAATGTGAGAGGCACTGTGAATGATGGATGGGATGCAGAGTAGCTTAAACAGTAAAGGAAAAAGACCTGAAACAGACAGAGTGATGCAGTAGGAAAGCAAGAGATATAAAAGTGAGAAAACACCCACAAATATTTGAACGGGAAGCCTACAAAATGTTTGAAGCATCACGCAAGCACATCTGCAAATCACATTGAGGGAAATATGACAGGGACACTTAACTTAGATATGAAGAAAGCAGGTGGCCTTTAAAACATCACATGTAAGCAGGAAGGCTGGAGAAATTAATTTTACACTCAAGAACCCATTCCTTTAAATCTAAGATCAAAGCAGCTTGACTTTCATCTAGCCTTTTAAAGACCGTTTTGAAGCACTTTTGGCATAAAGGGAACTAGGGGCTCTGTCTTACACCAAGCTGCATCACTACTTTACCAAAAAGAAGAAGAAAAGAGGCTTCATCTGAAAGTTAAGCACCGTTAAATAAAAACAAAAATCAAACTCTTAAAAACTTCTGCCTGAAGAGTGACTGAGCTTAATCCTGATAAGATGTGGGAGGATTTTCTCAGCTACCTTGCAAATGGTTCGGCATAGCTCCCTCCAGAATGACTAATGCGCTCTCTGGTGGGCCTCTCACTGCTCTGCAGTCAATGGGTATCTTTGTATCCAAGCCAGTACTGTTGTATAAACTGTATGGCTGTGTTCTATTACATTTTTTGCAGATTCTGTAATCTGTTTCTGCTTTCATTTGTAACTCATCTTCTGTGATTATAACTTGGGACAGTATTATGGCAGATGTATTGGTGTACCTGCAGTAAGGTAAACCCGCTGGCCGCTTCATTAGGTACATCTGTTCAACTGCAGCTTAACAGAACTACCTAATTGACCAGACACACGGCAGCAATTCAGTTGATTTAGCCATGTAGACTTGGTCACAGTGAGCTGCTGATGTTCAAATTGAGCATCAGGATGAAGAAGAAAGGTGGCTTAAATGAATGTGAAAGCAACATGGTTGTTGGTCCTAGACAGGCTAATCTACCATCTCTCTGTTTACAGAGATCATCTGAAATAAAGAGAAAGACAACTGAGTGGCAGTTCCCTGGGAAAAAATGTCTTTTTGAGGTCAGAGGAGAACGGCCAGAAAACTTCTTCAAACTTGTAGGAAGGGAACAGTTTACTCAAATAAACACGTGTCCCAACTGAGGTATGCAGATGAGCATCTCTGAAGTGAATCTTGAACTTGAAGATTCTTGAGGTGGGCTAAAGCAGCAAGAGACTATACTGGTTGCAGCTCCTGTCAGCTAAGAATGGGAAGCTGAGGATCCAGTTCACACGACCTCACCAAGTTTGGACAACAGAAGGTTGGAAAAATCTTGCCTCCTCTTGTGAGGAGTCTCCATTTCTGCTGCGACAGTTATACTCAATCTATCCTCTACTCCCTATGTGAATATTGTTGCTGACCATATCGCTTTTTGATCACAGCGTACCAGTCTTCTAATGGCTACTTCTAGCAGAACAACACACCATGTCACAAAGCTTAAATCATGGTAAACATGACAGTGAGTTCATTGTACTCAAATGGTGTCCCAGTCACAAGATCTCATTCCAAGCCATTTTGGATGTGGCCGCACAAGAGATTCACGATTCTCCATCAACTGTGTGATACTATCATGTCAATATGGACCAAAATCTCTGAAAAACATTTCCAGATCCTTGTTGTGTTTGTGCCATGAAGAACAGTTCTGTAGGCAGAAGGGTGTGTGTTTGTTTTAGACCCACCTGTTCTCAGCATTGGTGAGGTTGCCTGTACACTCATTGACCTCCAGAGGGCACTCACAGGGACACTCGCACTCATTCTGCTCCATTCTGAACAACAAACAGTTAAAGGGCAGATTAGTGAGAAACTTGCATTCACTTGTATTCATTGATTTAAACTTAATGTTTGCTTAATGTTTAGGCAAATTCACTGTGTGAGTCCTGAACCTGTGCAAGCTGCAGTGTCACTGCTGCATCAAACTATCAAACTCTGGGTGTTAGATTTGTGCAAAATCAGATCCAGTCTTATTTTTTAACAGGAGCATTACTTTATGTTAACAAAGCATCAATGCACCAGAGAGCTAAATGGTAAAGAAAATTCAGTACTGACCTGTGGCAGTTGAGGCACAGCCGGTCTACCGTACTGCAGGCACAGAACGCCAAAGAGTCACAGGTCTCGTTCACAATGCCGGCAAAGGCGTTGGTGCCGGGGATTCTGGTCAGGCGGTATTTAGAACAATGGCTACCATGGACCAGGTTGGTGAGGTCTCCCTAAAGGAGAAAGAGTTGGAGAGGTCACTCTAATCTCTACATCGCTACACAAAGCCGGGAACTTTAATATACTTTATAATCCTCTTTAAAGGCCAATTTCAAAGGTGAGAGAAACTTAACACACTGAACAGAAATTTTGAATCCACAAAAACAAAAAACTGTACATTAGATTAAATAACTGAAGGACATTTGCTTTAAAGAGCCGCAGAAGTTTCTAATACTATTCTGAAAGTGCTTTTTACTTTTGTAAGGATGGGCAAGATGAAGACACAGAATGTTTCATATCCAACCACACAGAATCAACAGAATCGCAAATAGTAAACTAAAGATTGCAACAGCACGTATGACCACAAGATGGCAGTGTTACACTAGAAGATATTTCCATATTGCTATGCGAGGCCCAGAAGAGTGTGTCTGTGTTTTGCTACTACAGTATGAATCCTATGAAAGTACACATTCATACCTCTAGTTAAGCTACATTTTTATGTAACTCACCACAATGCTGGTGTTGAATTTGTAGAAGCGCTGGACTGTGCGGTCACTGAAGCTGTTACAGAGGTTTTTCTTGACAAAGTTGGGGTGGTTTAGGATGTCATTGGCCACCAGTGGCTCCTACCAAAAGAAAAAAAAATCATTAGATTTCTGACAATATTATACTTCTGAAGGTTTCTATCCGTTCCTCAAGACAGTGTTAATAGAGTAAGAATAGCAAACAAATTTTATCTCTAATTGTCATAGATAGAGTCCAAGCTAACTTGTGTTTGTACCTTGTGTGTGATGTGCTGTTGCTCTGCCGGGGCATGACCTTTGGGGTCAATGAGAGTTGGGTGGGCAACCAGGTACCCTCTGTCCTCCATTATGAAGCACCTAAAATTAAAATAAAATTGGTAGTTAGGATCAACTTAACGAATTAATCAATTTAAATTTGTCAGCACATTGCTATTACTCAGATTTTCACTCAGAACATTTAATTGCTATTTCTATATTGTATATCTATTTCTAAACTATATAACGCAGCTCTGTTCTTCTCCCTCTGTCTCTTGTGTGTTTTCCATGTCCTCTTGGTTCCAGGGGGCTAATCCCTTTCTTTATGGCCCCTAAACACCAACAGAGTGAGCATGACAGAAGGAGCAAGAGAAAGTGAAAGAGAAAGACATGGAAAGAAGAAGTGAGGATTTGTGGGGGAGGGGAGTGTGGAAGAAGATAGATGAAGAAAAGAACAGAAATAAAAGCTGGGGAAAGTATGCAGAACGGAGGCAGCAGCAACACTACATCTCCAGCAGGAATGTTGTGATAATCAGCTTATGTCTTCCTCTGGCTTTCTTTATTCTTCATGCACAGCCGGCGAGTTTAATTCTTGCTCAGCCGAACAGAAATTTTGCTACCTCGTACAGAAATTGACACTGAAAAAGAGGAAGGTACAACTTGCATAAAAAAGAGAAAAGAAGGGAGCCACACAACCCATCCTCTTTTTACCTGATCTTATTGCCTTTGTCCTGGTTGCAGATGGGCACCAGGTCCAGAAGGACCTTGTAGAAGTAACGAAGGGTGAAATCTATACCCATCACTGCAACAGCGTAGCCAGGTGCCATTTGAGAGCTATGAATAGACAAAAATACAAAGAGAAAAAATGCATTAGTGGGTTTTTATAATTGTGTGGAAGGGGGAAAAAAAATCTAGAAAATGTCAGTCTTCAGGATACTTGGCACTGCACAGTTGTCCCCTTAAGGATCCCTACTTTTCTATAGACCTTTTGAAAACACAAAGCAAGAAATAAACATAACACACTGCTTGATCTCCTGAAATCGGTGTTTACTGTAGACTGTATTTTATGCTTACTGAGCCAAGAGTACAACAGCACTAATCCAGCCTTATCTTGCACACACTGTCGAGAAATGTTTGTGTATGCTAAACACTTGCATGGACTGTGGTAAACAGTTCTTGTGCTGCTACAAGCGGCACTGTGGATATTGCGGTGATTTACATTTTAAGCTCACTGAACATGAAACAAATACTTTGAGTTCAACCACCGCTGCAGCCCTTTGAAGTCTCTAAGCCCAGGCCTGATTGTACAAAATATTCTGCAGTAAGTTCTGTGATAACTGGCCAAAAGAAATGGTGGAACACTCGATTTATTATTTGGTTTTTCCTTTTTTATACCAGCAGAAGTTGGTAGCACTATCCTGACTTGCCTGAGGGCACTCTGAAAGAGAAGACACTTGAAGACAATTGTGACTAAGCCCAGACCATTTGGTTACAAGATATCATCTCACTTGGAATATAACCCTATAGCACAGAATGGTCAATGGACTGCTTAAGTTTCGCTCAGACTTTCTATCTTCAGAGATAGTGCAGTCTGGCTAAGCTGACTTCTGGGCTGAGAGCCTAGATGCCCACAATGATTTTTCTAACTCATACCAATAGTGAGTCTACTCTCCAATATCTAATAAGAGGAGCTGGAAAATTTTCACTTGACTTTTGCTCTGGTGCAGTAAAATATAACACATTATTTGTTTAAACCACCACCCGTGAAAAATTAACCAAACCAAAAAAAACAAACAAAAACAAAACATAACCAGTGCTCCCACCTGGAGGCATGGATGGTGTGGCTAATTGTGACAACGTATCCGGCCCCGCCCACATCCAGGTATGGTCCAGTGAAGGTAATGAGGCCCGGGTTAGCCACAGCATGCTGGTACCTACACAAAACAGCATACAGTCATTGGGATACAACATGAAGTAATGCTTTTGCAGTTCTAAATTATAACTCGACATAACTGTGGCCATAGATGAGAATGCTACAGGAAACACTGTTCTTATGGGGAAAGGTCGTCAACACAAGATCAGCAGTGTTTTAAGCACATATTGTGAGATTAAAATAGCTTCAGAATCCCTAAACTTACATCATCTCTAGTAGCCAACTGGGAGAGACATTTGTAGTCTCTTTGGTCTTTCAGTCAGATGCAAGCAAGTACATTTTGTTTTAGGCCTGTTTTCACTAATGGAGAACTAGAAAACCGATTAACATCACAGTTAACGGGAAAATTGACCTTGCTATTAGCACAACCCCATCTTTCTGTCTGTGTATGTTTGGTCGGAAGGTTCCTCTGTAAGTGCGCATGCGCCAACTAGCATGCTGCCTGCTGTAACCCATAATTTCCTTCGCGATTAATAAAGTATATCTGATCTGATCTGTTCAATGTCCAAACTAATTTAATAAAAAACAAAAAAGATTAAGACAAGAAAAGACAATACTCAAAACTTTAAAAACAAAAGTGAAACCAACGACATCAACATGGGAATGTCCTTTTTTATATACAGTCTATGGTTTAATACACAAAAGGCTTAATTTGGGGAAAAGAAAAACCTTAAGATCTTAATTTAATGTTTCAATAATCCATAAAACAAAAATTCAGCATTTTGTGTAAAAGGGTTAGCAGGACTAGACTTATTAATTTTGGAGAACATTTTCCAACACACACACACACACACACACACACACACACACACACACACTTCTATCTCATACTTCCTTTCTGCTCCCCAAAAGACACACATGCACACATGCCTTTAACTCTTTTCTCCTCCTCTTCATACCCTCCAAAGTAAGCCTCACCATTGTCTGCGGGTTGGGTCGAAGGCTTTGTCCATCAGCGATCCTGGGTAAATCCGGAGCACCCCACTGGGCGTTGCTATGTAACGGCGCACAATGTAGCAGTTGAGGCTACTCATTTCCATTAGTGTCATCCACTCATCCGTAACGTGACTAGTTGCCATAACCTCGTTCCTGACAGAGGACTATAGAGGGGGAAGTATAAAGGAAGAGAGAGATGGACAGTGAAGGGCAGAATAAGGAGAGAAGGAAAAAGTGCTGCACTGATTAAAATCTTGAAAACAAATTGAATAAAATCTCTTGGCAATTTGGATTTCAGTCAGCTCATAAGAAAAACACTGAAGTACTGCTAACTGAAGTACTGCTAATTTTAACAGGTACTCTTCTATGATGTGCCTAAACCTGAAAAATATTTATCCCATCTCTGCTTAAGAGTGTGAGAATAGTAATCACGAGGCCTGAAAAAGCTCAGAAAAGCACCATTTAGTGATTAATGCAACTTGATTAGGCCTGAAGCCCTGAAAAATCACATCCCATTTTTAGACAAGCTTCTAAGTTTGAAAGGGGTGATGAGGTCACTGGAGGGGGTCTTTAAGACTAGCCTGGGAATCAGCGTTGGGACTAGGGCCTCGGAGTTCAAACTCAAACTCCCCCCAGGACAGGAATGCACAGAGAATGCCAAAATCCACGTGGGAGTTTTGTCCCTTTTTTAAAGATGCAGCACATCAATTTACATTTTTTAGCCATAGTCCCAGTGTAAGAAGCCTGGCAATGTGTTTCAGAGTGTGTGTACTTATTTGGCAGGTATGGCTCTTTGTGAATGCGTGTTACCCGACTGCAAGGTTGGCTGATTGTAACAGTAAATGACATTCAGTCCGTCCTTCGGTATTAACGTGTTCTCAGGCTTTTTGTACTCGGGTACCTTGAGGCCTGGGTTGGCTATGAGCCTGGTGTTATCACTCAGGTAGGCAGTGTAGTGCTCCACCATACGCTTTGTTTCTGGCTGACTGAGGTGCTCATAAGGTGAAGAAAAACTACCAGCTGCCAACATCACAGTTGGGGACTCTGAGAAAGAAACAGAAAGAGGGACAATCAGAGGTGCTAATCAGTGCTTTTACTTGAATTATCACATTAGTCCAGGTCTGTGCTCTTCTTACCAACAGTGGCAAGCTGTTTAAAGTGCAGGCAGGAGCTGGGCTGACCCAACAGGTCCAAACGATGATAGAGCAGCTTGGAGCTGGGAGCTGTGTTCAGGTTTTTCAGCTGCTTCACCGGAATCTCAGGCTGAATGTACACAATGCACAGGATGAACGACGTGTCCTGAACCTAGACAACAAGCCAAGGAGAGAAGGAAGCTTAATTGTAAATTTAAAAAACGAAAAAAGGATTAAGGCTGACGGTATTCCAAATAATTCTTTTTTAAATCATATTTTCAAACTTCTCTAAGCTTTCTTTGGCTTTCAGCCCTAAGCTAAGAATTATATTGTCATTGTTCCCAAATATGAATTTTAAAGCAGTGCAGTTTTAATAAATACTAAATAAATGGGAGTTATTAGGAAATATGTTTGCTACTATTGTCAGCCTTTGAGATTAAAATTAATAATAACTGGAAGTGCTTATTTTTATTAAACTGTGCAACAAGTGCTTGCTAATGTGTTGGTAAGAGTAGACAAAAAAATGAAGGAGGACTTCTACATCAGGCATTAGAGTGACAATAGGCAATGCCTGATTGCACTTAAGATGATCCATTCACTGTTATTTTTCATGGGACTGAAAGAAAAATACACAATATTTGGTGCTTCAAGCGCTAAACAATGCCACAGACTGCAAAGAGAAGGATGTACTCACTGCACTTTCTCGTGCAATTGGACATAATGTCCAATGTCTTTTGCAGCCTCGTGGGCTGACCTACAGAATAGGGTGTCTCATCTTTAACAGACTAAAGTCTAGCAGCGGTTGAGATTCTGACAGCAGCCATATATACCAGCTTTCTTTTCTCTATCCCATCAGCCGCCACCGCCAGAGATTTATTGGCAGCACACAAACATAAATGTGCCCGCTTTAGCAACCGGCTCTAAAGGAACCCCACACAAGGCTAAGCCTACTCTGATGACTGCTTCCCCCCTCCAAATAAATGATGCAGCACACTCAAATGTACAGTAGATGTGTTTCAGAACCACCCAGGAGATTTATGATTCAAATTAGAGCAAACATGGATAATGATACAATACAAAAAGGGGCCCTCGTGGACATTATTTGCACAGCAAAAAACAGATTGTTTTGGAGGAAAGAGGCAAAAAGAAATAAATAAAAAAAATCTTTTCTGTTTTCCTTTTTTCTGCCTCTGGGTAGCTCATTTAGAATAAAACATAGACCGCTGCCAAACTCATGGCAAAGGTGATGTGTTGGAGCTCTAATGCCTGAAGAAAAAAATAAATAAAAAATGTCAAAAGCTTTTTAAAAAGCCTAAAATGAAATGTCTAAATTAAGTGTGATATTTCTGCTCCTGCCAAAATAATAATAATAAAAAAATCTAAATGTCAGAAAAGCAAAAAGACTCGCGTGAGGCATGATTTTATTGCCGTCCATTTCCCCATCTGTTTCTTTAACACGACACTTAAGGGCCTTTTGGGAAAAGCGGATTCAAAGGACAGACTGTTTCTGGGTATGAGAGCTCTTGGTTTCATTCAGACGAGCTCGTTTGAGGTGGGGCCGGTGGAGGTTTGGTGAAGACATAAAGGCTGAGAGCATAATTTCTATGCTGCTTTAAGACAATGAGAATGATAAAGAGCTTTGGACTGCGACAGGAGAGATGGGGAGAAAGTAAATTAAATCTTCAGTGCACCAACCATAATAATGGCTCACTGGCCCAGAGCGCTGACTGACTGTGTATGCGTCCCTTTTGGGAGGCACAATTATTTTGCCTATACTCATTCTGTCCTACTGCCATTGCACCGAAAGTACTATCCACTTGTTCAATTTTGCATTTACATTTTTTTCCCCCTCTAGCAAAGTTTGAATATATTCAGAGAGTAAAATGAAAGGGTCTGAAATATAACAAGACTTGTTCTATATTTGGATGAAACAGCATTTAAACATAAACTTTTTTTTGGTGTGTGGTTGCAGACGTAAAAGACTGAGCTGAAGTTTAATGTCTTTTTACCTAATCCTTTGGGGCACCTACCAGTTTCCAGGCATAGCTGACATTGTACGCATCTTTGCTGTTGTCCCTGAGACGGTTGGTGTGCCAGGACAGAGAGGAGTTACGGGGCACTTCAATGATCTGACTGCCCAAA
>VUQR01010470.1:7459-44774 GCA_015108515.1 Hemichromis elongatus | reverse complement strand
ATTTGATGTCTTAAGCATGTACCTACAATATAGAAAGTAGTAAACAAGGAAAAAACGTTAAATGAGAAGGTTTGTCCAAGCCTTTGACTGGTAGTGTATATATGGCAGCATAGTGATGGTGCTGTCCAGCTCAGGGCTTTTTGTGTGGAGTGCATGTTCTCCTTATGCCTGCGTGGGTTCTCTCCGGGTGCTCTGGTCTACTCTTACAGTCCAAACACATGCATGTCAGGTTCACTGGTGGCTCTAAATTGACTGCCAGTGTGAATGTTTGTCTGCCCCTCTGTGTTAGCATTGTGAAAAACTGGTGACCTCTCCAGGATCCCGACAACTTGGTTGGTCTCTAGCCCCTTATGATCACTTTGAAACAGAGACAAACATTTCCTTGTCCTCCCCTGAAAATGTCCTTATATAAGTTGTCTTTGAAAGGCGTAAAGCCCTGAACCTCAGGCGGAAACACTTCCCACTTAAAGACAAAAGGCAAAGTGTTTGCTCATTGTGGAATAACCTGCCAGAGGAAATATGGTTCACCTCATTAGCATCTTCTTTTCTATCCCTCAAGTTTCATGTATACCATTTACTATGAATTTAAAGGATTCCAATGTTTGTGCAAAGTTTAGTTAAGGATGACCCTCCCTTGTTGTGCCACAAATTTTTTTTAAATATTTCAACATGTTTTCTTTATTTATATTGACAAATGGACTGTAGTGAGGATGCTTTATGAAAATGTTAAATAATCAAGTATTTTTTTCATTTTATAAGTCATGACTTAAACTTAATGTTTATAGAAGAGTGATGTTATCTTTCTTCAAATTTCTGCTGCTGTCTTGAAAAAACATTTGATAAGACTTTTTACTCAAGTGAATAAAGGAAATATCAAAGTTACTTTGCCACAAACTCATTGAAGCTTCCACGTTCTCATTGGGTTTTTTTAATTTTTTAATTTAATTTTTTTTTTTTTTATTTAAATGGCTCAAAATGACTTGATACATTTGTTTGACACATTTGACAGATAATGGATCAACAAGTCACAGTTTAAATTCCCACAGAGCAATTTTTTGGCACAACACTGAGGAGGAAAAAGGGCACATGCAGACATTTATTCTACTATCATTATCAATCATTATGTCATGATTTGCGAAGGCAAATCGTGCTGAGGAGTGGACCAAAATGCAGACAACGGAAACAAACCTTTATTTGTGGTTGAATGGAACACTACAAACAACAAAAACCTAAGCTGGGGACAGCTAAACAACCTGAAACATAGCTGGAGAGACGGTGAGGATGAGACACCTGGGATGATACACAGATGCTCTGACGAAGAACAAAGGTAAACACACACTAAATATACACACAAGGTAACGAGTGGAATGCACAAAATGAGGGAGAGACAGCTGAACCTAATTAGATGTGATAAGACAGGGAGAAAGTAAAACAGAATATTGTTACTTTGAAAGTCCGTGTGCTATGTCAGAGCACAGAGTAAGCATAACACGGAACACAGGGGAGGCACATAAACAAAACTTAAAGACTAGAAATCATGACAAACTGAAACTAGCAGTGAAAAATTATGATGAAATTAAAGGTCAATAATAGTACAAAGTCTAAACACTGAGTCGCAGTCCCAGGACTGTGAAAGTAACGCCCCTCCCAAAGGGCTGGCTCCAGACAGCTCAAACCAGAAAACCAAAAAAACCAACAAAAAAAACAACCAACCCAACCAGTGTGGATGGTTGTGGTCCAGGATGGTGGGACTGAGTCCAAAACAAAAAAGTTAACAAAAAGCGCTAGAGCTCATGAAATAGTCCAAAACAAAATATCTACAAAAGGCGCTGGAACTCTAGAAACAGTTCCCACACAGTTCAGGGGGCTAGCCTGGAGTTTGGCAGTACAGGAGTCCAAGCCTAAAAAGTTCAGGGGGCCGACCGCGCCAAAAGCGGTGGCGCAGACACAGTTCAGGACGCCGACGGTTCTGGAGGCCGACTGCAGAGCCAGCGGCGGGGATGAGACATTCCAGGGTGCTGGCCGTGAAGAAAGCGTCAGTGGCGCAGGTGAAGCAAGTAAAGACGGTGACCATGTGGGAAGCAGTGATGGCAACACAGTTCAGGAAGCCGCCAATGATGGCAAAGATGCTCAGCCGATGGCCTGGAAAGTGGCTGGCGACAGTGCAGTGCTGGACGTGGACGAGCAGGCTGTGGACAGCTAGACAGACTCTCCAGAGCCAATTGCAGAGACAGATGGCAGCATAGAAGCTGTGGAGTGCTGACATGGCTCACCAAAGGCCCCAGCGGGAACAGATGTGGAGCCAGCAGGTGCAGAGACCCCTGGCTGAGCAGATAACTGAGCTAATAACTGAGCTAATAGCTGAGCTAGCGACTGAGCTAGTGACAGAAGTTGATGTTGCTGTAATGGTGGATGAAGTGGTGGATTAGCAGGTGGCTGTACTAGTTCTCCTGAGCTTCCAGAAAACAAGGGAAAGGGCTGGACAGGCTCACCTAGGTCTCCAGCAGTGCCTGGAACGGGTGCAGGCACGTGCCGGACACTAGCTGCTCCCACTCGAGGAGTAGGTACGGGTGGAGAAGGGAGCTGGTTCACGGACGCCCTCACCCTAGGAGCCGGAACAGGTACCGGCAACGGCTGGGCAGCTGCTGTCCGGACCCGGGGAGCTGGTACGGGTGCAGAGACTAGCAGAGCTTCAGCTGGCCTGGAAACCAGAGCAGGAACCAATTGAGCCCCAGCCCCCTTCACCTGGGAAATAGATACAGGTGCAGGGGATGGCTGGACCACAGCTGCCTTGGAAACAGGGGCACAGAGAGGCAGAGGAGCAGGCTCGGAAAAAACAGTCTCAGCAAAACTAAGTTTAAAACCTTTTCCACCACGACGAACAGTTTTTACAGTCTTTTTGGTTGAGTGAACAAACTCTGACATGACAGAACCTGACTTGGTAACATGGCTTACATTCTTTGATTTTACAGTGTTAACAGTCCTTGAAAAATGATTGGCTTTTACCTGCTCAGAAGGAGCAGAACAAAAAGAATTGTCCCAGTCCAACTCCTCATCCAAAAAAGAAATCCCAAAGGTTTCTGGGGTGAATTTATAGTTTATGTTAGTGGGTTCTGGAGGCGCATAAGAAAAGGAGTCACTTTCTCTCACCACTGCAGGTTGCTCAGCCAGGCCAGAACGACGGCGGCGTGAGTGTCGCTTCCGCTGGGAAGAGAAAGCAGGTGAGCCAGGCAACTTAGCCTCCAGTGCACAGAAGGGCAGTGCCGAGGCTGGGGAGCACTGGCATGAAGGCTTGGGTGCTGGTGGAGGAGGAGGTGAAGCAGCACGGCATCTCCGGGGACCTCCCAGAGCTAAACGAGTCCCTCGAAATATGCTCTCGTATTCTGGGGTGAGCCATGGCTTCCACCTGAGCTCATCTTCCAGCTGGGCGAGAACTGCCTGCTGTCGCTCATGCAGTTCGAAGTCCGCTGGGTCCATTTTGTAGTCAGAGTGTACTGTCACGGTTTGCAAAGGCAAACTGTGTGAAGGGAAGGAGCATTGGACCCAAACACAGACAATGGAGATGAAAAGGTTTAACTGAAAACGAGCCTTTATTTGTGGCTGAATGGAACACTACAAAACAACTAACAAAAACCTAAACTGGGGACAGCAGACATAGCTGGAGAGACACTCTAACGAAGAACAGCAGTAAGAACACACTAAATAAACACACAAGGTAAGGAGTGGAATGGACAACAGGAGGGAGAGACAGCTGAACCTAATTAGATGTGATGAGACAGGGACATGGACTTTCAAAGTAAAAGAGGAAACACATCAACACGGAGGCAAGGATGAAGAAGACACAGAACAGAGACCTGAAACATGGGGCAGGAAGGCACAGAGTAGGCATAACACAGAACACAGGGAAGGCACATAAACAAAACCTAAAGACTAGAAACCATTTCAAAGGAACAAGGGCGCGAGATATACGGTAAACTGAAACCAAGCGACTAGCCGTGAAAAATTATGATGAAATCAATAGTAGTACAAACTCTAAACACTGGGACCATGAGACATTATTTTTATTATTATTGTCATTGTATAGTTTTAAAGTTTTTTTTTAAAAGTGCACTACTAAGCTGTGATTTAATCCTAACCTTAACCAAGAAACTTCAGAAAAAATACAAGTAAAGATGACCTGAAACAAGACTTAACGTGAATGTGTGTGTGTGTTGTCCCTCCTGCTCCCCACCTTCCACCTAATGTTTTTGGTCTTTTAAAGTGGAAAAATATATATATGGCATTTGTTTCGGTAATGCTTACATAGACATTTTTGTTTAAAAATCAGTACATTGATCGTTCCCTGCAGTAGGAACAAGCTGGCCTAATGGTATGAAGCTTCTCCAATTTATGCTTCCTGCCCCAAAAGTTGAACTATTCCTTTAATTCAAGGTCAACACTGCCGAGCAAACTTGAGAGAGAAGGAAATCGCTAGAAAATAAATCAAAAGTTAAGACAGTGGGTCTTGGATGCAATTTTAGCTAAAATGCTGGAGGTAAGTATCTAATGGCATTTGTGGTTGACATGAGGGACACCGAATGCCCAAACCAAACACATTTTATCAGTGTATGGTGATATACTGTCAGAGCTGACGGCTGTTGATCAGACCCAGGTCAGTGGCTCAGCATGGTTCCCCCTCTCTTATCCTAATTACTTCTTTATCTCTGTTTTCTTAGTCGAGGAATCCTCCGACACGGCACCAGGAAGTTTGATTCTCCTGGCTTTTTTTTTTTTTTTTTTTAAGATTAAAAGTGCTTCAGAAGTGGATCAACAGTGATCACACAATCGGAGCCAAAAACTATACGCTGGGATTTAAAACGGGTTTAAAATCAATTTGTTGTTCTCCACTTACTCAGCCATCACATTTAATCTGGTTGATCATCTTTAATCTCGTTAAGCTGCACATCCCGTTTCTCAGGGACTCTCTGTTGGGAAGTACAACATGTGCAGGCTAAATACTCACAGGTCATATTTTAACACATGTTGACTCATTCTGCACTGCAGCCAAGTGTGTAGATCCTGCTGAAGGGGAGGAGGGGCCCGTAATAATTATGATGATGAAGCACAAATATCCTCTCAGTCGCCTCACCATTTGCCATGTTGCCCATGCACTTTGGTTGCAAGCTGCCAACTGAGCTGCAGCTGAATGAAGTGCAAAGGAGAGACCGCGCAGCAGCAGCAGGAGCGATGCTGATGATGATGCACAAATACCTCCTCGCCATTTGTCATGTTTTCATGCGTTTGACCATTTCAATTACATGCTGTCAGCTGGAAGGGATGGAAAGCTAGAGGCAGCATGAGAGACAGAGCACATGCTGGAGAGAGTGCGAGTGACACATGTTGCACAGAGTGAGTGAGGGAGGACACATGGCGGCCGAGCACACAGACAGAGCACAGGAACGAGAGGAGGGGGAGGGTGGACGTGCATGTGAGAGAAAGCTGGCAGCAGAGACAGGAGGGGGTTTATAGAGTGGTTAGGGGACAAGCACAGGGATATCAACTATCTCTGACCCCACACCCACCCCTGCCTCATCTGCCCACCCTGTAGGCCTCTGACCTAGTACGTAAAATGAGTCCTATTTATAACCTGTGGATGGATGAGAGAATCAGGTGGACTCTCCTCTGGAAGCTGTCCACGTCTGAAGGGTGAATGTATGTGTTAATGTTGACGCGCCTGCGAGTGTGTGTGTGGAGGGCTGGGATGCTGGCATATGTCCATTTGCTCCAATATATATGCACAGGAATGTGTCCTAAGTCTCTCTGATCTGCAGTGCTAATGTGCTATAAATGTTTTTTGTTTTGTTTTGTTTTCTTCATATTAAAAGTTAATCACAGGTAAAAAAAGTAAAACACTTTAATTTTTCCCTCAGCTGCACCACAGGTTACAGATGAGCATAAATACCAATGAGTCTTTAAGGCTATCGAAAGGTTTACATAGGTGTCACACACCATCAAAAGTCAGCACGGTTTGGAAGTAGCTGCAAACTTAATTCAACTTAAATTTAGCCAATAGGCATCCATTAAATATATTTGTGTTCATCAAGCTTTAATTGGACAAATGGGACCACATGACCCCATTCCAGGCAGGATACATGCTGGACAGGTTACTGCTCCATCACAGGGAGGAAATGACCCTTTGTTCAACATTGTTTGTATATAACAGCATAATGAAATAACAAAGGCATAAGGGGTGCTCCTTGGCTGAAGTCAATGCAGGATCAAAGAGACTGTTAATTCTTTAACTCTCTATTACAGCTTACAAGCTTGTAAAGTCTGATCTCATCACTATGTGGTGACTCTATCAAAAAAAATCATGATACATAAAAATGTGATGGCTTCAAATAATTCTGTTTTTATACATTTTAGCAAATTGCGTTAAAAGGCAGGGTGGTACCCAAAGAGGAATGATATGGTACTGATAATAAAAATGCTCACATAGTTCTGGTTTAGCTCACCTGGCTGAGCAGGTGCTTCCTATCCTGTAAGACAATTGGGTTCAAATCCACTTCGGGCTGTGTGTGTGTGTGTGTGTGTGTGGAGGCCACTGACATGTATAGTCATAGTCATCATAAGGGGATGGCTATGGACAGCAAGGCAGGCTGTGGTGATTAAACGATGCTCAGTCTGTACTAAGAGGCCCAAAGTGTGCTAAGAAATATCCCCCAGGTTGGATCCAAGCTTTCATGATGTTTACACCAACCACTTGAATGTTGCAGCAGAAGTTGAGACTCGTCAGACCAGGAAGCATTTTTCCAAGCCTGTATAAACTTTCTCCTGAGTTTCCTGTTCTCTGCTGACAGGAATGGCACCTGGAGAGGTCTTCTGCTGCTTCATGCTATACATGTTGCATATTCAGAGATGCTCTTCTGCATACCTCCATCAAGTGGTTAGTTGAGTGTGGCGGGCGTGGCCTGTGGTGACGTGCAGGGAAGGCGGACGCACCTGCACGCCATCCGCAATCATGCCCGCCGCCTTAAGTATTTGCACCGGGTCCTGTGTTGGGGGTGTTGTTGTTGTATGTTGAGCAGCTCTCTTGCTGCCAGCTCGGTGAATGTGCTTGAACAGCCAGTGTGTCAATAAAGCATGTTTAAAACCATGAACGTGTCACCGGGTCTGCCGTGGTCCATTACATTGAGTTATTGTTGCCTTCCATTCTGGCTGTTCTCCTCTGACCTTGGACACCAGTAAGACATTTTGTCCTACATAACTGCTGCTCACTAGAACCTTTTTCTTTTTCAGACCTTTCTTTGTGTTTAAGATTATGTAGCAGTGTACCAGCAGTTTCTGAAATACTCAGACCGGCCTGTCTGGCACCAACAACAGTGCCTTCATAGTCTCTTAAATCACATTTCTTCCTCATTCTAATACTCAGTTTGAACTTCAACAGATTGTCTTTACCATGTCTAAATACCTAAATACATTGAGTTGCTGACACATAAATAGATATTTGTGTTGTGCGCGTTCATATTTATACATGTTTACATTTGTTCTGCTGAACAGGTGTAATTCAGTAAGGGGCACATTCAGGTGGATTAGAAGTACCATACAGCAAACTCCAACTATGAAACAAACAATTTTCCTTCGGCTTTAGTTTCTTCATTTCTACAAGTTGTTCTTGTTTGTGACGCACAGCATACACAGGTCATCATATAAAAGTCTGAGAAGTAAAATGTGGCCATTCGTTAAATCAAACATGACTACCGATCGTTTGCAGCAGCAGATGTCGATTCAAACATATCCCAAACGCGATATCATCATTTTATCCCGCTTCTCCTCCCTCTGGTTGCTATAATCGCCCCTTGGTGTGCCATGAGGCGAGCGCCGCCGAGCTGTAGTGCTAAACCGGTGCCAACACTGGACAGCTAATAGGCTCATCCATCATGGAGGGAACGAGACAGGCTCTCTGTCTCGCTCCCTCTCTCTACCCTCTCCTCTGTGTCAGCCAGCTCTAGCGCCCAGACATACTCTTACACACTTACAGGCAAAATTACTCCAATGTTCTTCACCAGGGTATCCTTTCTTTATTATTCTTTAGTGAACAAGGGGGCCCTTCATAGTCAGCGCAATTTATCCCCTAAAAATGTTTCAAATGAGGCAAACGGAGTGAGAAGGTCGTTGTGGTTTCAAACCTCCAAGCCGCAGGCCTTCCTGAGCGTCCTGAATGTGGAACCAAGGCCACAGGGTCACGAGGAGGCTCGTTCAGTCCTGGCTCTGTTTGACACAGCCACGAAAACAAACCCATCAGTCGAAAAATGTTTCTCAACTCTCACATTTCTATTACTTACAATTTCTTAATAATTTGCTAGTTTGTAGCTTCAGAATTTTTACATTTCATAACCGAGTCGGTGATTGATAATCAGACAGGACTGCAAATATTTAGCATCTTCTGAAGGTGCCTTCCAGCTGCTACCTTGTGCTTTAAAGCTGACACCTAAACTTTTAAATGATATATTATTAGCTATTTTCAGATAAACATGAAATATTATATGATGACTTAAGACTGGATTAGCAACAAGGCAAAGAAGGCACTTACTTATATGTGAATCATGTTACATTTTTTGGGGTGTGCGTGATCATTTGCTGTTTTAACAAATTGCTTAATTTTTTTCTCCCTTTTGTCAATTAAATTCCCATAAAATCTGGTATTCCGCGGCAAAATTCCATCACAGGAATACTGTAATAACCCTCTCCACATATAAAACCCTTCATCTAAAAAGACCTGATTTTAAAGATTATGAGATTGTGCGGCTCACACGTGTAGCTGACATTCGGTGGTTATTAGATGATGGCTATATAATATATCCCAATACTTCTACCACATTAGTTAATGCTGGTTCTTAAATTTCAGTACAGTGTTGTTGTGGTGCTAAACAAGCCCCCCTCACAGAGGTCTGAAGTTTTCTGTTGACAGAAAACAAAGATTGATCCTCTTCTGAAAAGCTTTATTTATATTTACTTGGGAACATGGGAAGAAGTTAAACTCACATCTGTGTGGTGATTGGTTCACCGTAGCCACACATTGCACATGCAGACAAGCCACATACAGGTATAAAGCGCACACACACGCAGACACACACACACCTTCTGATGGTAAAAGATGTCTTTGATATGGTCCCAAGTGCTATACCCCGAAGTCTGTATGTTTTCCCAAAAGGAGGAAAGTCATAAAAAGTCCAGGTTCCCAAATTACTGTCACTCAAAGAGTTTCTTTCTCCTTCTCTCTCTCTCTCCCCCCGTCTCCATTCACCTCTCCTCTCGCCAGCCCCGCAGTCTCCAACCCTTTCCTGCTTCCACCACTACCAATGGGGGCTTTCTCTTGTTTCCTGGTGCTGGAGCTGCTGGATAAACACACAAGCTGCCCCTCATATAAAGGCTCAATTCTTCTCCATCATGTTTTAAATATGGATACAAAGAGAAACTTGTATGATAATTTTTGGCACATGGTGGTGGGGGTCAGCGGGTGGGGTGTGTGTGTGTGTGCATAGAGGGTGTGGGGGGCGGGCTAGACAAAGTTGTGCCTTGTTCTTATACTTGTCTAAGATTTCGGGGTTTTTGTTTTATGCAAGACCAGACCGATGCCATCTGATGGAGTGAACGGCAGTTTGTGTTTTAACGTGCCCGAAAATGCGAGGTTGAACAAACGCTTGGCTCCCTTCAGTCTTCGGCTGATGTGATAAGTGTTGGCAGGGTGTGCTGCAGCATAAGGCAGCACTGTTATGGAATTTGGGTGGCGTGTGGAAACACTGAGGAGCCAGAGATTAAACAAGACTTAATTGCAAATCTCAATCTAAGAAGATCAGCTCCTCTCCGACGGTGAGCTGTCGGGAGGCTGGCAGCTATCTTTGATCTTTGATTTCTTGATGCAGGAGTGGAAAGAGAATCTGGCTCCTGGGTTGGAACATGCCAGAAATGACACAGATAGCCGAGATGATACCGACGGCCCGCTGATAGCCTGCGGATCACCTTACTGCCCCTGTGCCAGCAGCACTGCAGCTGGGCAAGTACAGGCCTCTTAGGAGAGTGACGTAACCCTCCGATGATGCTTTAAACACATTATTACATTAATGGCGAGAAGGAGATGAGAGTGGTCACATTTTCAAATAAGCACATTTTTACAAACTAATCGTTTCTTAATTAAAAAAGAGCAATGAAAGTTTGAAACTAAGAGTGTCAGGATGATTAACTTTTCTTTCATTTTAAACTTGTTGCTTGTTGTGGAAAGCAAGTCATTTGTAAATGGTCAATATACAGGAAGTCATTTTACATAAAAATAATAAAGCACTGTGTTTGAAGGAGTTTTTACAGCAGTTCCTGCAGTTTTGTTGTGCGATGATTGAAGACAACTGGCGCCAAAATCACCTGGGAAAACAGTAGTGGGAGTGTCTGCAATCACTCACAGTCAGTTACTGTCTTCAGTGCAACTTTGATGCGACAAGATGGTGACAAAACGGCGATAGGAGTCAGTCTGGTGAGTGCTATCAGTTTGTGATTGAATGGGGTCAAGCTGGCAATTACATGCAATCTGTTTGTGATAATGTCGCAATCACCTGTGATAGATTGGAAAAAAAAACAAAACACAAGTCTGTTACCATATACAGACATTACATTCAGATTGCAAACAGAACCTCAGAAATCTGAAACTCAGAAATTCCTCCACAAATAGAGAAATAGTTTCTAGGGGGCAATGATTTAACTGTAAAAGGACATATGCACTCAGCAGCCTCATGACAAAGCACTAGTAGAAAGGCACAAGTTGCAGATGAGTTGCACTTATCCGCCCAGACTGATTTCAGTGTGTTGGCAAACTGAAATTAGACAGATTATTTGCAAACCGTTGCCAATCTGCCTTGGCGAAGGTTTGAAAATAATAGTCACTGGTGAAAGCTGAACCACGATTGTTTGTTGTTGGGGTGACCTGTGCAGTCGCCTGGTTATCAAAAGCGGTCACAGTAACTACTTGCAATCATTTTGCGAATGCCGAAAATTGAAATGCAATGCCTGTGCAACCAACAAATGTTTCCCAGTCGCATGGAGGATCCCGTCCTATTTTTACTCCAGTGACTGAGCCATAAATAAAATCTTCGACTAGTGGTGTAGACGTGCCTGGATTAAATTCATTACTGATGAGGTCACATTCATGGCAAGCCTGTGTGTGCTTTTGACAAACTGTGTTTTTTACAGTCAGTGTACAGCGTAAATATCTAAATGTCTGGATTTGCTACCTTGTTTTGATAATAAAAGGGCCACAGGCGCTACAAAATAACACTACTGATCAATGTGCAAAGGAGAGAATTTAAAAATGGCTTCACACCATAATAATTTAACAATAAGCAAGTTCTATATGTCATTCACTCTGCATGATCCCACTGTCTCTGATCACTTACCATTATCTAAATACAGTGAAGTATTGGTTAATGGTATGTCGCTTTTTAGCTTTTTGTCATATTGAGCCCTCAGTAGTCAGTGAGCATCATGGAACCATAGTCTTATGCTTAGCTTAAGCCAGCAGCAAGTTTTAAAAGCACTGTGAATGAAATCCTAACAAAGTGCAGAGCTTGTATGATAACAGATCCATCTTAGAGTCACCTAAGCAGATGCATCCGCTGATAAGGCCACAGAGATATGACAGGTTCATTTTGGTTGGCTCTCACGACCTCTTTTGTCACGTACATACAAGGCGGATTTAAAAATTTCATGCTTATCAACAATGAAAATCAAGAGAAGGCAGCAACTAAAACCATCAGATATGAGTTTTCCCCACGGCAGTGCCATTCTTCTGATAAAGTGGGATCAGCAGGATGAAGCAGGGAGCGTGACTCCTGGAGCCGGCGTAGTGTGGCAACGGCTGAATTCTCATTGAAAAAGTGAAAGAGAGGTGATTTGATGGGAGATAAGATGAGGGTGGTGCACTGTAAGGTCAAGATTATGAAATCCTGCCTGTGTTTTGGGCTTTTGTATCGATTGGAGGATCACTGTATGCAGTAAAGGTCATTATATTAGTAGAACACTGAATATCTGTTCAAATGGAAAAATATATTTTAATACATTATACTCCATTTATTTTTGCACTAGGGTGAGGGGATACCCGCTGTATGTTGATTGGCAGCCCTGCGCCGAGGTAATAAAGCAGCTCATTCTTCTGTCTGTCAGAACATAGAGCACGCATTCACCGGCAGCCAACGGACACAGCTTACTCTGGTTTGCTGAAAAGGACGTATAAAAATCCTGTTTCTTTTGTAATGATCCCAAAAGCCTATTGGATATTTTAATCCTGTCTCACCTTACCCCCGTCTCTCAAAATTCAAACCTCCAGAAATCTGGAAAAACAACACATTATGTTTACATTTGGCTATGTCCTTTCCATTTTGACCCGTTCCAGTCAGAAAGTTTGTATTTTTGTGGAATTACTAAAAAGTCCACATGAAATGGCTATAATTACTCTTGCGTGGTTCAAAGGGAACCACTGACAGTCACAGTTGGATGATAAACTAGATTTCCAGCCAGATAACTACAGAAATCCTTCATTCATGCATTTATTTTCTCTGGACTGTTGATTTTTGTATATTAAAAACTCACAAACTGGCTCCGAGTCGTACCTTTTCACCCTGTAACGCACACCCACATCTAAAGCGGAGGCTTGCTGTGAGATTAGGAGACCTGATCCGGTGAGGACGACGTGAGATAAAGTGCCCCTATGCCAAACTGTAGACTAGAAAACCGATCTCAGAGATAATAAAGATTTCAAACGCTGAAGTTCAACCTGGTAATTGTGACTCATAACAGCCGCCTCACTGCAGCGGGCATGAAAGAAAAACCTTGAATGGATCTGACGTGTGGGCGAGTGAGAGATACGATTAGCAAAAAATAGCAGGAAGAAAAGCAGACAAGGCCTTTAGTGTTTCCAGTGCGACTCGTCGGTAATCTGATGTTGTCTTTTTGATAGAGAGAAATCTCTCTAAACAAATAGATACATGACTTTTTGAACAGCTTTTTAGTTGCTAAAGTTTTATTTTTGCCATGTGATCTCTTGATAGTTACAAAGGGCTTCTCATGTAGGAAGAATGAAAAAAAACATTTGACTTAAAGCCTTTTTTTTGCTTGTTTTTTTTCATTGATTCTTAAATAAATCTCCTGCTGTTGCTGTTGGCTGAGGGACTGTTTTATAATTATTTAGTCACTGCCGGTGTTGGTTAAGTTACTTGAAAAAAGTAATCAGTAACTAAATACTGATTACTTCCCCCCAAAATTAAACCCTTTACTGATTACTTATTTTCAAAAGTAATTAGCTACTTAGTTACTTTTTAAAAACATGATACACAACCTGAATAGGTAATAAAACAATAGATCTTTCAGCCCAATTCTACTTTTTCTGCATAATCCATCATATAAAATGTAACCAAATGAAAAAGTCTCATTTTAAAACTTGCTTTATTAGTTTTAATCTTTTAAATTTATGCATCAAGCAAAAATTAAATTATATGCAACATTCTCTGACTGGAAGAAATTAGTTTATCATTTAGACCTATTTTCTGCATATTCCAGCATATAAAATAAAATAGTTTTTGTTTTTACACTCTCTTTCAAATAAATGCAAATAAAACACAGCAGAAAAAAATAAAATCAAAGACTCAGTGGTCCTGTTGCTCTATTTTCACCTGTTTAGCAGGAGTGGGGCAGGCGGAGGTTTACCCTGGTGCAGGTGTGCCACAGCGGTCATATCAGTGGAAGGATCTGGTGCAGCTTCTCTGCACCGGTGCGTTCTAGTTGCAGTACTACAAAGAAACTGGTGTAACCTGCACTAAAGTTCTTACTATTTTCATATATCCTTTGAATTACATTAAATTATTGTACTTCAGTTTGTTTTTCAAGACTTTCCAAAGTATGAAACTACATCTGATTATCTTTCTGACATCATTCTCGATTTCTGAGAGTGAACTTCTCACACATTAACCTTTCTTTTATCCTCAAGGTAAATACAAGAACTTTACCTTTAACACACACCTTGAACGCTGATCTGGGTCATCCCGGCTCACTATAACCTCTGAGTAAAGTGTAATAAATGATTTATAAATTATATGGTTTTGCCTCTATCGCGTCTGTCTTTTACTTCACTCGTATACAGTAAGCACCAATGATGGTTACACCAACAGGATTGTGTTAAATGTTATTGTTTTCTGTAATTAGGCTGAAACCAGTGTAATCTTGGGAAGGTGCAC
Source organism: Hemichromis elongatus (assembly GCA_015108515.1). NCBI lineage: Eukaryota > Metazoa > Chordata > Actinopteri > Cichliformes > Cichlidae > Hemichromis > Hemichromis elongatus. The sequence continues at coordinate 30,519 of VUQR01010470.1, read as the reverse complement.
GGTAACGTGAAATAACCTGTAAGACCAAATGAAAGCCAGTCGTGAAAATCGAAGAAGTGAAGATACATGAAAACTTTACTTAAGTAGAATAACGTAATGTTTTTTGATTTTATAACTTCCAGTGTCTGATGCTAAACATTACATTTCCATTATTTCAACCCGTACAGAGTTTGGATCACAGTGATGAGATCATTTTTTCTGTAGTGTAACATTTTCATGTTAATTGTTGACTGCCGTGCTTAACAGAAGACTGATATTAGCTTTGCACAGAGGGGAGGTTAGCCTCATAGCTAAATATATATTTTAAACCCAACTAGGGCTACTTTTTGCCGACTATACTCGGGTGGTCTTGAAGAAATAATATTTGGATGACTTGAGCAGTAGCTGTAGCCACAATCTGGAGGTTAGGAAGTGGATTAGTCACCTGAAAGTTGCCATTTTAAGACCAGATGCTGGCATTTTGTTTCCCCATTGATACATAAAACACCAGATTTATTCCATACAGAGTTTGTGTGTGTCTGAGTGTGTGGTGTGTTTAGCGGTCGGACAGTGTGTGAGCCATTAAACATCATCCCGTTCAGTGGAAGCATCTGTCCGCTTCAGGACTCTTTGAACACGGCAAAAGAGGTCAGCAGTGACTGTGAATCTCCCATTCATTTTATCCACTGATGTTTCAGAACACACCTATATGAAGAGTTTTTAAATGTGCCGTGTGTATAGTCAACATACAGAAAGTACAGCGTAAGGATGTCACATTTTACCTCTGACCTCTCTTAATACATTGATCTGAAGGTCAGAGTGATAATAATGCTACATAGAGCTGTTTAAAACTACAGTTTCTCTGTATTGACAACATATAGACATATAGGGAATGGTATGTGGAGATTCTCAATATCACCTTATGTTAATATGACTTTGTCATGTACAGTAACAGATTATAACCTTTTAAATAAATAACAAATTGAATACATGTAAAATGTTGCTGAATACATTTTTTAAGTAAAACACTAAACTTTTAAACACATTTATTAAACAGTGAAATGAACGCTACACATGTACTGTATTTACATAATAAGCCTGTGCTTGGCATATGTTTTTACTGCACTACAAACTTATTAAAGTATGTTAAAAAAAAAAAAAGAGCAATGAAGCAAAAATTAATACATGCTAAAAATAAACAATATTATTTCCTTAACAGTAGCGAATGACCAGAGAGTGAGCTGTCTCGGTGGAGGTTTGCACTCTCGGAGGGCTTCTTGTTCTTTCTGGTATATTGGAAATAAAACAATACAAGGTTGAAATCATACTGACTTGAATTTCCAGCAGGAGCAGCTACCATCATTTCCCCAGGTTGTAGCTGGTAGTAGTTCTTTTTGGATGGTTTTAACTTGGTTATGATTTATAATCAAAATCCTTGTGGAGAATATGAATGGGAGTTTTACTTCCTCATTGAGCTCTGTAAGAGGGGAAGGGCAGCTGGTGATTTTGGAGGTAATCTCTAGGTTGTCCATCCATCCAATCAGATGTTAGGAATTGTTCCAGTATTTCCTGTCTTATTTTTCCTTTGGGTAGAGAAATTTATTCTTTGTCATGGTCATCGGTCAGTTAACCCAGTTTTTGGAGTTTTTGGAGACTTTCTAGATCCCAGGGTTGTGTTATGTTCATGTTATTTCTTATATTTATTCTCTTGGTGTATTTAGTCTTGGTCTCAGTTGTAAATTCCTCCCTTAGCGTTCCTCCCTCAGGTTTCAAGTCTCCCGTATTAAATTCATTCATGTCTTTGTCTTGCCAATTATCACTTCCTGAGACATGGCAGGACTTATTGGCTCATTGATGTCAGATCTGCAGGCAGTTTCCCGTGCTACAATACTGGCATTTAAAGAGTTATCAGAGTGATTCCAAATCAGTTCAATTTTCCAGCTTTTTGATCCAACTGAAACAAATAGGATCATAAATAGGGACCAGGGAATAAATAATTCATAGATAAATTTGTGCCAGTTAAACATCAAAACATCTCCTACAAGCATGCAGGTACATGTGTATATATACTCTGTCCTCTTCATCGTGTTTGTTTTGTACAAATATGCAGGTGTACCTATTTGATTTTAAGAGAGCTGCCACTGTGCAGTTCATTTATCAAGCAGGGCTTAGCCTGTGAACATTCAGTAATGTACTTTACTGCGCTCCTGATCTTACAAAGCTCCAGCCAGCATAGAAAACTGACTATTTTCTACAACCGGCTACACGATGGGCTGAAACATTGATTGCACTCACGTCTGCTCATAAATCCTGTTAACAAGAATGCTTCATCTATCACAACTGCTGGATGGAGGAACTTGTGTGTTAAGGAGAAAAAAACCCACAAATATTGCATGTGAATCTCTGACAGATCAGCCATAAATTCTGAATGCAACATATTTCACACTGCCGATGAGATACTGAGGCCATAAAAGGCTTAGTTAGTTAGTGCATATAAGGTAATGAAACTTCTCAGCTTGGCACAGGCGTTCACTCCCGCTCTGATCAGCACCTCGTGTCTTCCCGGGTTAAGCAGGTGTAAGTTATGGTGCGCGTTTACCATCAGGAGAGTTTAGCTTCCTCAGGTGTCATTGTTCTGGCCTGCTGATTTACAGCACATGCCTCAACTGTTTCCCCTGAACTAAGAGAGTCCTGACCCAGGGCTTTTAAGCCAATCATGAGGTGGAGCGATCCAGGTCAGGCTGGGCAATGTGTTCCACAGGGAGGCATACTGAAGTCTAATAAAACTGCAGCATGTCAGGCAGCAGAGAGGCCCCAGTCCATAAGGGGGCACTCAATCTGTCATGGCCCATCAGCACAGCCTTAAAGCACAGCGATGGCTGTGTTGCTAACAGTAATGAAGTTACCTGAGTTTATTACTGGGCAGGCCAGTGCTGCTACTGCCTGGATAATACTGGATAAAGTCTGTCTGATGAAGGTGGCTGTATGTGGCTGACTGTGCACTGCAGGTTGTATGAATGGACTGATACTAGTATCGTACTTTCTTAGTACAAGCCTCATTTACACAAGCACCTCTTCGGTTCACTACGTTCTTGCAACCTATGTAACATTCACACACTCCGATAGATGCATCAGGGGTAACTCAGTGTTCAGGATGATAATGATACTTGGACATGTAGACTACAGAAGCACCAACTTTCCAGTGTTTGTATTTATCAACCACTTTGCATGCAATCATAATTATCCCATCACCTCCAATCGGTCACAGCAGATGGTTGCCCTGTCCCTGGTTTCCCATTGTTGCTGGAGATTTCCTTCTTGTAAAAGGGAGTTTTTTCTTCCCTCTGTCGCCAAGTGCTTGCTCATAGGGGGTCATTTAATTTTTGTGGTTTTCTCTGTATTGTTGTAAGGTCTTTACTTTAAAATATAAAGAGCTCTAGCTTCTGAGCCACAGCCACCCCGAGCCAAATGGCGATACAACGCGTAACAACATATTGCATTTTAATGTGATTTTAAAACGTTTCAAAAACTTTTTAAATGGACTTTTGGGTTTAGTCCAAATGTCCTCCAGTCCAGGGACAGGTTGCAGTTTATTTTGTATCAAAGGTCACAGTGAGCTATTATAGAATTTGTACAGTTTGTCAGGGCAGCGAAGGGTACAAAAAGTGTGAACATAATCAGCTACAGACATCAGGTAGCTTGCACAAGAGTTTTACTGTTTGAAAAGTACAGAGAGACTTCAGTTCTGCACAGGAAACCAAATCCTCAAATGTAATTCTTCATTTTTTTTTAATTGCATAAACACTGAGTGAGCGTCTGCTGTCCAGAAAAATTCAAGCGAGTTTCAGAGACTTAGCGAGACGTTAGTACATTTAAAGCTTTAATTACAGTTACAGGTAGCGGTGGGAAATAACACATATTTGGTCTTTTTCTACATTTAATGGTTCCCTGTGCTACACTGTATGAATTATACACCAGCGCTGAGGAAATGCAAAGCAGAGACTCAGACAGCTTTTTCCAGGACACTGCATCACATGTAAGCCTCCGCAGATGGACAGGTAGTGTTTTTACTCCAGCTGCTCTCATCTGCCAAAACAAACCAAGGCGCTACGCTGCAGGTTTAGAGGAACAGAAACAAGAGGTCAGCTAGTTCAGTTTAAGCGTTTCTGTTAAAAACTCCTTTTTAAAAATCTTTATCACATCTCAGACTATCTGCTAAACTCTGCCAGTGTGTGTTTTACCCTCTCCTCCCTGGTCACAGTAAACTTATTGTTCAGTTACGTGTAGCCTGCACGGTGCGTGCTACGCTTGACTTGTTTGCACTGTGTCAGGTGAACGGAAATACTTTTTTTTAGCAGGTCTGATAAGACACTTATGCAAACAGCAGACCACCTATGAACTCTGACTGGATTTCATGTTACCAGCTCTAAACACAATCTCTCTCCCACACATGGAAGAGAAACTTCATTAAGTAAAATTTAGTGTTATTTGCGAGATTATCCATGATTCTGCGTGCTCTCGCTGGTTTCACATGACTTTCTTTTTGTGCTGTAGTTGGGAATAAAGGTAGCAGTGGACATCCCAGTAAATTCACCCCAAGATTAGACAATGCAATACTCAGAGAAATTGCAAAATAATCAAAAGAGCTTCATCTCAGACTCTACACACCATACCAGCACTAACAGCTCATACCACGCACATCAGTGAGGAGGTGTTTTAGGCACCTTGCAGTCTTTGAATCGACCATGAACCCATCAGGACAGTGACTCAGAATGACTGGAAAAGAAGCGAATCAATTTGTTGCAACAGCCCAGTTAGAGTCCAGACCTCACCCTGATCTAAATGCCATGCCACCTTAAAAGAGCTGTCCACAAACGAATGCCTACAAACCTAAATGAACTGAAGCATGCTGTGTAAAGATTGCAGAGACTCCTGTAAAACCGTACTTTATCATGTTACTATATGTGCTTCAGAATTGGCATTACAGCTGCAAAGCAGTAACTCTATAACTGTAGTTATAACACCTATTTCTTGTTCATCGCTTCATGCTCAGAGTGCCTGCAGCAATTTCTCTTTTGTTTTTTGGGGGGGGTTTTTCTAATCTAATCTAATTATGTTTACATATTAAACTTGGCAAATTAAAAGAACTTCAAAACATATTAACAAGCAAATGTCAGGTTTGTTCCTGCATTTTTTGCTCTTACTAAACTAGGATGATTTTCTTTTTGCTTAAAGTGGGGGAGGAAGTTGTTTTCCTATTTGAGCCCAGCAGATAGCGAGCCAGCAGACAGACTTTTACTCTTTGCACCTCTCCTACCACTACACTGCTGTCCACTGTGTTTTCAGCGTACGGTACTGAGGAATGCTAGCTCGGGTCACTCGATGTGAGATCTTCCCCTCTGGCCATAAAGCCCACTTTATATTGCTTCGCATCTGTGCCCCAGCTCGTGGAAATATCACATTTGGCTGTTTGTGACTTGTGTGCTCTTGCTGGAGTGTGGGACACATGCACAGCTCACTTACACCCCTTTACCCGTGGATGCCAGGCCAGGCTTGTCTAATACATGCTAATGCATTCAGGGTGGAACATGTGCTGTATTTCCTAAGGTTTAATCCACACTAATGTTTAAAACATTTGACCTTCGTGTGTTGATATCACTGCACAGCCAAATGAGTTAATTCCAGCTTGAGTCACTGTGACTTCTCCAGCAACCTCGTGTAGCATACTTGCGAGGGATTACATCGATGATCTGTGATAAAGTGCTCGACTGTTTTCCACATGCGGCTCTCATGGCCACAAGGGCATTAGAGATGGATAGCGACACAGAGAGTGCGAGAGAGAATGAGGGAGGGAGACGGAAATAGCAAGCGAGCTAAAAGGACACAAAGAGGGACAGAGAGATACTGAGAGTGAGAAACACAGGAAGACAGAAGGCCGGGTTAGAGGGAGGAATGAGCACAAGCAAGCATGAGAGGGAGAGGGAGCGAAAGAGGGGAACAAAGAGCATATTGTCAGTGCTGGGCGCTAATCGTCTCCTCTTAGGCTGCCAGAGACAACAGGTGAGAGCAGTTTGACTCCCTGCAGGCTCCATGAGGCCTTCATGGCTCTGTACTTGTGTGTGTGTGTGTGTGTGTGTGTGTGCCGGGACCAGGGGACCCCGGGAGAACTCAGTCAATGCCAACTCAAATGGCAAATGAGGGCCGCACCATCAAAGTGTTCTTTTCAGACATGCCAGGGCCTCGGCCGTTTGTGTTTGTGTGTACGGGTGAGTATGCACATTGTGCGAGCGTCCCCATTTGCATCATGTGCAGTATCTCCTCCCACCAGCCGTAATAATTGTATATGTGTTCAAAGCGACAACAGAAAAGGACATCGCACCGGCTGGAAAAAATAAAAAAATATGAGAGAGGGGCGCCTTTGATGTTTACAAGAGTGCGTGGGCTTATTATGTGTTAACAATCTGACAAAGCATGCAACCCAGAGCAGCTGTTTGAAAAAGTCTCACCTTCAGGTGGGTAGAAGTGACTGCAGAATATCAAGCAGGAGTGATTAAGCAAGGAGAGCAGCTGTAAGTGATGTGGGTTAAAAGCAAAATACATTTCTCAGGAAGGGGAGATCTCATGTTGGTGTTGCATTTCAGTGAAGTGACTAGCAGACCTCACCGCGTAGATGCTTCTCAGAGGTGAAAATTTGAAGATGAGTATTTTTTGGGAGTTCGTGTGTATCAGGACTGGACCTGGAGTTAAATCACATAAAAGAGGAACTGATCACAGAGGAGGGGAAGAAATAAAATATGGTTTATTACAGGTTAAAGGAGGGAAACAAATGTAGAAGTCACAAAAATTTTATTTAGTTTTCTAAATTCACAAAATGAGAAAATCTAAACTAGTTTTTAGGATAGTGTTAGTTTTCTTTAATAATCTTGGTGTGGACTTTGTGACAGTAGGAAGGAAAAACTCACTTTTAGCAGGAAGAAACCTTCGGCAGAACCAGATTCAGGGAGGGGAGGGCATGTGCTGTAAGGATTATCTTCCAAATGCAAGGTGCAATAACAATGTTTACTCTTCATCGGGGCAGATAAACAAGTCATTAAACGTTTACGTAGAGGCGAAATTGAAAACAACAACATGTGTAATGTTGCAAATAGTCTCTTCAGACAAAGCAAAATCACCTATAGGTACAGGAAGTATGGCAGGATTGAATGAGGTTGGTCACTTAGGGTATTTTTCTAATTCAAACTATCAACTTAGGAAAAATTTAACTTGTAAAGCACAAAAGCTCAAGAGCGTACAGACGTGTATCTCTCCTTTTCACTGTGTTTCACAGAAGTTGAAAGATCTGGTAAGACCTGATATGGTCAGAGAATTTCTGAATGCAAAGCTGCCCCAGAGCACCCGCTCAGTAAGATAACCATTGCACATGCACCAATACATACACTGCTCAGCCATTAAGAAAATAAAAAGTCACACACTCTAATGGTAAAAATAATAATAATAATGAGGACATCATTTGAATTTATTTCAGATGTCTAGAGTTGCATTAATTTTTCAGTGACATCATATAATGATGTGCGATACCCAAAGAGTCAGATTCACTGGCCAATACATCCATGTGTCACAGCTGCCGTAGGGCAAGAAGCGGGGTACACCCTGAACTGGTTCCCAAGTCTGTTACAAGACAATGATTCAAACTCACATTCACACCTATGGGCAATTTAGAATTACCAGTTAACTTAAATCCACTAACTGCATGTCTTTGGACTGTGGGAGAAAGCCGGTGTACCTGGAGAGAACCCACACAGAAAGAGGCTTTATTCACACTGTGACTCTCAGCTTCTGCCTCTTTCATAAGCCACAGTATCCTGGGATCACAGCAGTTACTTTAGTAAAGTCCATTACATACATGAACCACAAAAAAAAGTTGCGATAAACCACAATTTTCCTTTCAAATCAGCAATCTCTGTGTCCCAAGAAGTCACTGGTGTTGCGGCTTGCGAGATCTTTCAAGGTTGGTAAGGCAGGTAAAACTGTGACTTCCAGAAAGCTTCAAAATGACGAAACATTTCTGAGTGCTGATCTTAGCCCCGGCACTTCTGATAATGCAGTTATGGAAATATAAGCACAAGTTCTGGCAATACGCAGGCATCCGAGATGACGTCACTTAATTTAGCCTCATTTTAAGCCCTTTGTGTTAAAATCGTTTGACTTCCAAACAGAAGAAAAACAGCCATCAGTACCATTTTAGGTGTACTAACCATTGTGTTGGTCACTCAGAAGCCTGAGAGTGGAAAAAAGTTGCAGTGGAAATTTAAAAAAAAAAAGCAGTGTAAGCTCTGTTATGCAGATCATGTAGCATTAACTATGCATGCAGGGATAAACAAATGTACTGGAGTTACAGCAGGCCAAACATCTGGGGGGAGTGTGTATGTGTATTTATGCTGGCATATTTATGCGTGCGTGTGCATTTGCATGTGTGTGTGTGTGTGTGTGTGTGTGAGCCCGCAGACCGCAGCCTCCTGATCATCACAAGATAAAGCCCGGCCCTTTAATCCATCGAACATGCGAGTACAAAACGTCATTCACTGAAGATAAAAATAAGCATGATAAGGTTACAGTGCGGAGTTTTTAGATTTGAGGCGTGTCACCACTGAGAGCACTCTCAACAGAAGTTGTGGTCGGCGTTAGTGAACCTGCAACTTGAGCTCAGTTTTCTTTTAAATGCCAAAAAGATTGCCGGCAAACAAGAAAGAGCCAAAAGTAGAACCTCCTAAATTAGCCCATCCGTCAAAACAAGTGGTAGTGCCTCCGAGGACGTGACGGTCCAGAGAGTGTTTAAAACTGGATGTTTCATGTGTGAACTGAGATAATCTTTTTTATTTATTTATTTGATTTTTTTTATCACACACAGTTTTCAGGATAAAAGAATATCTAGTTTTTCTGATACTATTGGACTGGAGTCCTTTAAGTGGAAGACACTGCTACAATATAACTACTTGTAACAGTTTTTCACATTTTGATCATTCCTGGATCCTGGTCAGCAGTATACTTTTGCACAGATATCTCCTTTTCTATTTGTAGATAAAAAAAAGTGTAAGGTGTGGTCTACAACTGCTCAGTCTGTCTTTAACTTTAGTCAAAGGAACGAGGTTCGAAAAAGCCAAACTGTGTGGGCACAATGGCCTTATTCAGAGCCTGCAAGTCTTGGTTAATTGATTGATTAGAGCATATAAAAGACATGTGACTCTTCACATGTATTTTAAAGTTAATGCATTTTCGCAGAAATATAAAATAGAACACATAAACAAATTATATTTGCATTCATTATAAATGTTACCAGCCAATTTATTAGGTACAACTGTTGTCACAACTGTGTCAGTCTGGTCAGCTAAGAGCAGGAAACTGAGATACGGTTTTGCACAGGCCCTTTAGTAACAACATTTAAACACCACAGCCTATCCGATTATTATTGCTGACCAATAGGCCACAGCGTACCCATCTACTGATGGGTGCGTCCTGCAGGATAAAATGCACCGTGTCACAAAGCACAAATCATCTCCAATGCTTTCTAGAACTTGACAATGACTTCAGTGGACTCAAAAGGCCTCCACAGTCACCAGATCTCAGTCCAACAGAGCACCTTCAAGATGCGGTGCAACGGGAAATTCTCATTATGGATGCGGAGCAGACAAATCTGCAGCAACTGTGTGATGCTGTCATTTCAACATGGATCAAAATCTCTGAGGAATGTTTCCAGCACCTTGTTGGATTAGTGCTGTGAACACTTAATCTCTGAAGGCAAAAGGGGTCCAACTAAGTAATAGCCTAATAAAGTGGCCACTGAACTATTTTTGTGTACCAAGATTGAATGTGTCTAAATACTTTCTAAAGCAACTGCCTAATGAGAAGGCCAGAGGATTTTAGGCCTTGTTCTCTAGCCTAACTTCTTAAGGCCAGAGAACAAGGTCTTGATGTAGATAAGCTCAAAGCGGACAATCCCCAGACTTCGCCTGCTCAGCGACATCTCCCACACAGTCAAAGTACAAAGTGCATTCCTGTAAGTGTCTAAACATTTCGCCAAATATCTGAGTATACACCTCATCTTCTTTCCTTCCTGCTAGTGTGGAGTCACTGTGTGAGAATTACCTGTGAGGAAATTCCAAAGAGTTTGGTCATAGTATGGGAGCAGTTTAATTATCTTTTTTTTCCCCCCCAGCTCTGTACTTTATATAAACAGACTTCATATTTCAACAGAATCCACACATCGGCCTCTTTTCTTTGTTACAGTCACAGTATCCATTAGCAGCATCAACACACCCCAGATGTCCAAGGACGGCCGCAGAGGAGCGAATTTAGCCACACACACATGCCAAGTGATATTGACAGACTGGAAGAGGTAGATTAGAGAGTCTGGGACACACACACGCACACACGCACACACACGCACCACACGCACGCACACACACACACACACACACACTTAAAACAGAAAAAGACTTGGACTGAGTCCAGACTGCCTGCCGCGCCAACTGTCAGTCATGTTACACTGCTAACAAAGAATGCAATAAGTACCAGCAAATTAAATCAAACTGGATACACTCTTAGAAACTAACACCGCCTCACAGATTACATTTCTGGTTTTCTGTCACCATTACCCAATGCTGTGATAACTTTTGTACCTGCTCCTGAGCACACACACGTACACACGAGCAGCATGTCTGTCCACACAAACACAGATGCCAGCAGTCCCCCCACACTCGGTGACCCCTGAGGCAGCACGGTGCACTGCAATTAAAGTACATTAACACATGCACCACAACTGTTTCTTTCCTTCACTGTTTAAGATGAGGAGTTTTAAAGTGTTTCCCTGATACAGTATTCTGTATCATTATATCCCTCTCCCTTCGTTTGATGTGTTGATCTTCAATCACCCTGCACTGGAGGGGTGAAGGAACATCAGAAAGCTTAACGCTCTGGCCAACTCCGGTTTCAGGATGCTATAACTTTTTGAACTTTAAGCTGTTTCCTTGGGATTTTCGACTTGTGGGAGAGAACTTTATTCCTAGTGACAGGTGACCAGAGAGATGTGGCAGACTGCTGATCAAGGAAATGGCTGAACTGTGAAAGTTAAGAAGCAGGATAACAGCTTAAAAATCTACTGAGGCCAACATTTAAAGTAAACGATGAATGGTAGAACCAGCTAAGAGTGGTGTATGGTGTGGTGAAAAAATACGCTGCTGGGCCTTTACTGATCTGATCACTTAAAATAGATGTAGATGTGGGCCCTCTGTGAAAGGATCCAGATATAATGAAGGACACCTTTCGATTGACAACAATCCTGCAATTAATCATGGACAAAATGTATTCGGTATCCCAAACTAGGGGATTCCTGATGGGTCCCGTCCTCCTCTTCTTATCCCCAGCCGGTTGAGGCAGATTACTGCTCCTCTCTGAGCCTGATTCTGCCTGGGATTCCTTCCTGTTAAAAGGGAGTTTTTCCTTCCCACTATTGCCAAGTGCTTGATCGCAGGGGATTGTCTGATGGTTGAGATTTGTTCTGTACTATTGTAGATTTTTGACATTATAAAGTGGTTTGGGGAAACTGTTATTGTCAATTGGCGTTATATAAATAAAATAAACTCAATTGTTGGCATTTATTTTTTAAAAACACTTTGCTGACGAATAGTGAGCCACTAGTAAATGGACTGGTTCTTATAAATTGCTTTTCTGCTGTACCTAAGCACTCTTTACAACATGCTCCATTCACACAAACAGTTTTTACTAGGTTTAAGTGCTTTCTATCTAACATTCATACTCAGGTGGATACATTAGAGAACAACTGGGGGTTCTGTGTCTTGCCCAGAGATGTTTGGCATGCAGACTGGTGCAGCCCAGGCTCAAACCATCAACATTGCAATTAATAGGTAACCTGCTCTACCTCCTGAGCTACAGCCATTAACCACCAGTGTTATGGCAAAATTATGGTTGATGGAAAGTTTCTGTGCTCTTGCAATGACATGAAGACTCAGTCCATCCATCTGTCCGTCCGTCCATTGATCCACCTGGGTGGGCTCACAGAGGTAGTACTGTAGAGACTCTCTGGTCCAATATCCTCTTGATCCTCTAGTTCTTCTGGAGGGGACGCCAAGCCGGCCAAGAGATGATCTCCTCTGCGTGTCCTGGGTCTGATCCACAAACACTGCTCGCTCTAATATCTATGTATTGCCGATATGACAGGAGGTAAGGATGATTGCTGAAAGATTTCTGTGCTGTAGCTGTGACACAAAGACTCAACCCGATCATCTTTCCATCCATTTATCTGCCGATATAGCATTAGGTAAGACTTACATACTATACCGAAGCTTACGATCCAGACACATCAAAAAACGAGTCAAGTCTTCTACATATGTGCACCTGTGAGTAATTTTAATCCACTTCTAAACCTTAGAATGGCCTTTTATCCCCAATCACCTGACACTGATATGCTAACCCTTTCAGGTCAGAACCATAACTCTAGCTCTATGTGTTGGTGAAAAGCAAAAATAACTTTTATTGAAAATATTTAAATAGTGTTTGGTGAGTGAGAATAATTATTTATTTTGTCCTCTAGTTTACAAGATTTTGGAGTAATCACATAGACTGTGCAGTCATGGTTCAAGACACTTTCCCAGGACGTGAGTTTGGAAACTGGTGCCATCATTTGGTCTCACTGGCAGCTTTTTTATGTTTGTTGTTGGGAAAAAATGTCAGAACATGAGATTAAATCACATAAACAGATGATTCTTGTAGTAAAGGGACCAAACATGGTGCAGAGATAGGATGAAGGCTAAGATTGTGGGACTGTTTATAAATGTGTGTTTGTGTGTGCCTTGTCCATGACGTTGTCCACCCCCTGGCACTGGAAGGGGTCTGAGGTCTGGGCACCATGGAAACTACCCACTGGGCCTCAGTGGGGAAGAACATCATGCACACACACGCTCTGTTTCTGTTGGACTGCCAAGCACGAATTCACTTATTTGTGGAAATGTTAAGAATTCAAGCAATGAAGCTTAGAAAATTGAACGTGAACCAAAAGAGCGAAACACTTTCTGGGCTGTAGCAGCGGTGCTCACACTGGCAGCTCAGCGGGATGAGGATCTGGGTTCTGATCTGGTGCTTCATTCTCGGTTCTAATTTTTCTGTATATTTGTTACGCTGAATGGTGTGAAATTTGCCTAGAGGGGAGAAAAAAAATATTTCAACCATTTAAAAACAGACTTTAATCCTAAAAATATAGACCTCACACCAGCTTTGAGTACGAGACAGCGTGCAACAGCTCTCTTCCTCCTTCATTCTCTCCCTCATGGCTGGCTCTTGCTTTCCTTCAGCAGACAATGGCCTCTCTGTCTCTGCTATTTAACCATTTTCTCACCTATCCCAAACACTCACAAACACACACATTGAAGTGCATATATAGACACCGTTCTGTGTAATTTTCATGTTTATGCCTTTTGAAGGACACACACACATATATGCATGCAGAGCCAAAAAAGGGGAAAAAGCAGCAATATCAGTGGTGTGATACCATCCCGAGGATGCCAGGGCAGAACTGAAGTGTGGCACATGCCTTTGATGTGAATCCAGAGCATGGGCATGTAACAAACGCAGATACCAAATTACACCCTGTCCTGCTTTGATCTCTAAAACCCCATGCCTGCTTCTACAGAGGTAATAAGATTGTGCGTGTGTGTGTGTGTGTGTGTGTGGATCAGAGAGAGAGTGTGTAAAAGTCTTCTGTGGGATCTGTGCACATCTTTCTCTGCACAATCGGTGCTACAGATGCAGAAAGGTGTGTGCGCCGCTGTCTATTTGCATGCCTTAGCCCTAATGTTTTATAGTACATGTTGCGTGTGTGTGTGTTACAGAGTTGTTTGTGCTGTTTGTGAATTGGAGGGCAACATTACAGCGCTGGGCCGTGGGGAACTAAACCCTGGCAGCAGCTTGTACGCGCCTGGTAAAAACATGTTCCTGGCGACCTTCTGCCGAGTTTGCCTTGTCGTCACGTCGTCCACTGTGGGCTCCCCACTCTGCCTTCACAGCCACGATGATCAGGTTGCGTCTTGGATTTCCATCTTGAACCGCTCTCTAATCTTGTGACAGTGGAGCGTGAAGGGGGGGCCACTTCTCCGCCCTGTAAGGTCGCCTACCCCCCTGCTCGCGCAGGAATTAGCACAACACATGTTTATGTGTCCCTCATTACCTAAACGTGCTAAGGGTTTTTTTTTTTGTACGCTGCCAGTGACAGATGAAGCAATCCGAATCAAATATTGAAGCAACATGATGTAACTGAAGACACAAGCGCCTCTCTGTTTTTCAGATCGACACCGGGCTGCTTGGATAAATGATGACAGATGAGATCTGCAACCGTGAGATGAGCAACAAGAGGATAATCACAATGACTGCGTAGCTTTCGACCTGTAACTTCACATGTCATCGCTCTGGTGACTCACTTGTTTGCAGAAATCATCAGCGGCAGGAAGACATGGAAATAACTTTATTTCAATCAAGCTTTTTGGAAATTTGCTTTTATTTTCTTTCATCATAGCTTGTTTAAAAAAAAAAAAGGTTTGCCAGCATCAGTAGCAAAAAAGATGATCCAAAAAATCCTTGCAAACCAAAATATATTGTTGAAAGTGTCTAAACTGCAACAAAAGCACATTTCTATGTTCAGAAATGCATTACAAAACAGGATTGGCATTATTTGGCACTAATGTATGGTGGCCCTGAGAGGGCACTGCAACTTAAGAAAACAGCAGCAGATAGAAAAACACACAATAATGTAACAGAAGAGCTGTGATGCATGCGTGTTTTATTCACACGATTCATGTAATGCTGTAGATACACGTTTGGTATTAGCTTTTTACCGTTGTCACATCCGCATCTGGTCCGTCACCTTATTGTCCCCCCAAAAACACTTCTGTTGTGCTTTGTTAAAAAATTTTGTTTTTGTTTAGTTATTGTGATGTTTTGTTCTATTTGCATGTATGCGATACTGCAGTAGTAGTAGGAATTGATCCAATACTAAGTTTATACCAATACCAACTATTTTAAAGCAGTTTGGGTCAACTTCTGTTGGTTATTACATTCACAGACATTTTTTTAAATACATTTTTTCATTTTCAGAAACTAAAGTATAGATTCCATAGCGGCAGTATCGGTCCGATACCGATACTAGCATTGGTGTCCATAATATCGATATTTGGATCGATCCATCCACCACTCGTGTTTTCTTAAGTTGCAGCTTTTTAGAAGTTTAAAGGTAAAAAGTAGTAAGAAATAAGACACCTGGGGGATCCTGGTAGCCTAAAGGCCAAAAAACCCCTGAAACCTGCTGTTTTCCAGAAGCAGAAGCTACAGTACAGTCTGCAACGATTGATTAGCAGCAACAGTCCGTCGATTTACTGCAAGCTGAGTCTTCAGTCATAATCCAGGGGGAAACTTTGGATCCTCAAAGGCAACTTGTGTGTGAAAGGTTTTCATAAACAGCCCACCTTTTTTGTTGTTGTTGCTGTGCACTGAGCAGTTTGGGTCGGTGTGTAAACAAAGGGTGATTTGAGGGGGTTGTAAAGGGGTTTGGCTTTGGCTCCGTGGTGCCAGAAAATCTATGTTAACATGTTCTCAAGTGGAAAAAACTTTGCGGGTGTACGACAATTTGTCTCCCTCGGTCCCTCGTTAAAATTAGTGAACGAGTCATCCAGTGCTTGTAAATACCAGAGCAGCGCGGGATAATGGGGATGATGATGATGAGTGCAGCGGGAGGTTGAGCGAGCTTCGTGAGCGTCTGGCGGCGCTCAGTGGTGCGCTGAGAGACTTCATCAGCGCGACCCTGAGCAGGAGGGGGAAAGAAGAAGGGCTCCTCAGAGGGCTCGTGTGAAACGTGGGTCACTATTAGAAAGGTGGCGCATTAGTGTGATGACACACAGCCATTATGGAGCTTGTTTACAAACACACGTAAACAGTTGCCTGCCAAAAATCGCAGAGTGATGTAATGGAAACTATGAAGGCGCTGGGATCTGCTGTCTCACCGGGAACAGAGGGCAAAGTATAAAGCCGCAGCTGCAGTACAATGTCAGCATGTTTTCCATCTGGGCATTAATACTGCAAGTTTATTTTACTGCAGCTACTAATGTCCTATTATGTTTGGCTGTGGCTGCATAATGAAATTATTTATGTGGGTAAATGTACTGAGGTTAAGGAAAAAGGGCACGCGTAAAAAGGTTTCCGAGGCACATAATTGAAGGCACTTCGATTTAAGGACATCTGTGCATTTTCAAGTGTCCAAAATTCCTCCTGTGTGCTTACAAAAGAACGCACAGCCTGGTTTTCCACGCAGTCTCGCGGTCGCATTGGATCATGGTGGTGCTGTTCAGCTCGTCAAACACGCCGCTGTCAATCATTTCCTTCTGCCACTGCATGGACACTGCGCCCGTGCTGAACTCCCTGAAGAACTTCTCGTCCTTGGCGTCAAACATGACGTCCTTGATGTCTGAGGCGTCCTTGAACTCGTCTGCGTCTTTGGCATAGACCACGTCAGGCTTTGGAACCCAGGGGGCCTCCAACAGACCCGCCTCCAGTCGGTGGAAGTTGATGCTATTGAAGAATTCGTGGCTCCGTGGGTCATCGCCTCTAAAGGTGATGGAGTGAGAGGAAGTGTTACTTTGAGGCATTCAAAGCAATGCTTTGTGCATTATAAAAAACTACTCACAGCACCGTTTTTGAAAGAAAGGTGTGGCTGGGAAAGAACAAAGAGATATACAGAAGTGAGCTAAAGTCAATACAATAAAAATATGTTCTTCTTGCATTTATGAAATTACAAGACTAAAATAACAGAGTCGCTATGACACTATACCTGTGTTTGTACAAATGAAGCGAATTAAAAATAGCCCTCTTTGCTAACAAATAAAACACAGAGCATCCGAATGGCTTTAAAAATAGTAAAAGTAGAAAAATAAATGGGTCCAGCTGCAGATCAGCCAGCTGTGTTGGCAGGAAAAGCAAACAAATCTGTTTGTGCTCTGTTAACTTTAATCATTGGCTCCTTGAGAAACTCAGGACTGACCATGTACGTACATACATCCAATAGATAAACATAAACATGTGAAATTTGGTTCATAGGCTACAAAGTTTTACAATTGGAGAATGTACAGAATCACACAATGTATGTTTATTTTGTCACATGGAGTTGCTGGAGAGGACCAAAAGCAGAGCTGATGGTCACAAAGTTCCTCTGAAAGGCTTCAAACACACCCTGCCTTTGTTATGATGGGATGATGCTTGAAGAGAACTTAAGAAGACAAGTTTAAAAAATTTAAAAAATTATAAATAAACGTAAGTATTCCTCAGAGAGGTTTGAAAGTAATAAAATAAAAATCAAAGCACATTCAAGTCGGTGCCTTCGTTTTCTCTCAGGTAACTTACCTTTTGAACTAATTTAGCGCCCCCTTGTGTTGGTGTGGTTGTAGTGCTTCATCCAATTTGGGGTTGGATAAGCGGGCACAGGAAAACCCCCAAGCAGGGGTTAAATAATATGTAGGACAGTTTTTAGAACTGGGGAAGCCTGTTTGATGAGAGCTCTCCCTCCTCGGGACTGTGTGTTACAAACATGTGAATGAGTTTTGCTTCTATTTCACAGGGAAAAAAGGAAGAAAACCCTATTTTGTGTAGCTGAACTTGAGAATGCTGAAACATTTCTTTCTGTTTTATGTTTTTGTAAAGACTTCCTGGTCCCATTTCTTGTAAAAAAAAATCACACCAAGGGCCACGGCATGTTTTCATAAGTAAAAAAAAAAAAAAAAAAAGGAAAAGGGAAGTGGCACTTTTTCTGCTGCCGGGCGATTTCGCTTCATTACACCTAAACCATTCAAACTTTCAGTATTTTTCTTACTGGCACCCAAAGCGACGCGCCACCCTCTTCTTGAGGAAGCGGCTGATAATATCTTTGGTGGGAGCATCGAAGGATTTGTGTTCAAACTTGCACTCGTCCTCCAGGGTGCGGCGAGTCACCTCATCGTTCTGCACCTTCTCCCTGAAGTCTCTGAAAGGCAAGCGGGCGGCCACCATCTCATAAATGCTGCATCCCAGGGACCACCAGTCCACAGAATAGCGGTAGTACTCCTGCTTCAGAACCTCAGGGGCCATGTAGCCAGTCGTACCAGCCTGACCACACACAGAGGGGAGAAGGCACAAGAAAAAATTTAGCTTTTCATTGTTTACAGGGTGGTTTTTTTTGTGGCATTCAACTAAATTAAGCTTAAAAGAAGGTCAGTCATTTGGAAATGTGTGTGAATGGGGTGGGAGAAATGGGGGGAAACAGAAAATCACGGTACGAAATTGACAAAAGTAACGTTAGAGTGGCACAGAACACCCTCTCACAGACAGTTTGAGATTAACTGAGCTTTGTGACATGATGCTCAGTCGGCACAAAGAGGGCCAAAGTGTGCCAGCAGCCTGAACTATTGATACAATGCACGATGGATCCAGGTTGTTTACACCAACTTCTGACCCCGTCGCAGCAGAAATCCACACTCATCAGACCAGAACATGTTTTTCTGGTCTGATGTAAATTGTAGCCCCGGTTTCCTGGTCTCAGCTGACAGGAGTGGCACTCGGTGTGCTCTCTCCTCTGCCCTCTGACATCATCAAGGTATTTTCACCCAGAGAACTGAGAACAGGACGTTTCCTCTTTTTCAGACCATTCTCTGTAAACCCTGCAGATGTTTTTGTGGGAAAATCCCAGCAGATCAGCGGGCTTTGAAACACTCATCCTCATCCTGGTGCTCAGTTTAAACTCCACTAGGTCACCTTGACTGTCTGATCGGCTGATAAGATATTTGCATTACTGACGGTCTACTCAGGTGAGCATTACAATTTTGTCAATTCTTCTGTAGGTCTGACCTCCTTTTGCATACAGAGGAGTTGCCCCCTGTTGGCCATTGAACAGAATGCAGGTTTAAGGCACACGTGTTTAATGTTTTGCTCAACAGCTGGTTATGTGGAGCTGACAGACAGTCTCTGAAACACTAAAGACCGAGATTCTAAAGGCACAATCGCAAAGACGTTTTTCCTGAAAACATTATAAAGCAGAAAATGAACGTTTTTGAGACCCAACATGATAGTCTACTCCAACAAATCATTTATAGTTTAAATAATTATTTCAGTTATCTGCAACAAGCCATCTTATCCTGTTTAATTGAATATAACAAAAAATAATAAAACACTAAGAAAAAAACTGAGATGCTTGAATGCACCAAAACTAGATACAGAGAAAATAATGATCCTTGAACGCAAGGGCCAGAATCAGCCTGGCAAAGCCACCCACTGGATGGTTTTGGAAAATTTGAAGTGCCTAAATTTTGGATCTTTACTACAGAAATGTAATTAAATAATCAATAAATAATTAAATGTTTATTCAATATCTGCTATATGAGTTTTAGTTTTTTACACTCGGCCCACTGTAAATAAATAAACAAATGGACATTTTTTTTTTGTAAATTAAAAAAAGCGTTGAATTTTATAACTAATGGACTATCAGAGAAATTAAACAACCAGAAGTTCTTCTGTCATTTTACACATTTTTTAGAATATAAGCCCAAAGAGAGATTTTTTTTCATTTGCTACAGCAGCGTTTCTTTATCAGGAAGAAAAGCCGAGACCCATGGTTGAAATTTTAATTTTTTCCCTATATTGAAAATTAATTAATTAATTAATAGTTAAACTCTCTGGTCAGCAGATCAGAGGCTTCTGGTCAGCTGACCCCACTCAGAGGAGATCAGGTGGTCTCTTTGGTTGCTTCCAAAGCGTAGAACAGCGTTCCCCTCACTGTCAAATCTGCTCTCTCCACTCAGTCCTTTAAAACTAGACCTAAAACCTACGGCGTTTGAGTCCTCCTGTACCTGCACCTGCCAACATGTATTTTACTTATTATTTATCAATTTCCTTTTCCACTAGTTGTACACTTCAGATCCAAGTGGGCAGTATGTGACCATGTCTGCTTTAAAAGGCACTCATGAGTCTCATCTGATCTCCAGTGAGTGGAGGCCTGCTGTGAATCTTCTGACTCGTGTTCCAGGACAGACACCTGTAAGCCGTATCTGGTATTAGCACAGCAAAGATTAGCCAGCGAATGCTAACAGGCTCTGGTCGATCTACCTTACATTTCTCAGGCTACGCAGCATTCAACTGGGGATGAGGTCAGGCACCTTTTAATAAGATTCATTTGGGTTACATAGGGCTGTGCACTTATTCGTTGTTGGCCTTAGCAGGACTGGGAGCCACTATATCTATTCCTGGTAAGCTCCTTGGAATGGCAGGTGAACACACTGTGAGAGAATTCAGTGTTCATGTCAGTGAGGATTTACGTGAGTGAGGCAGAAAAACAATATAAAGTATTATTAGCCATGCAGGACAATACACAAGAGATTCTCTGGTATGGAAAGTGGAGTTTCTTACTGTTGCACAAACCACTGAGAGCCCTTGCAGAGTTCCTCATCCTGCACAAATCTGCCACTGAAAGTCAAAGCTAATCTAGAGACACTCACCTTCTGGCAGATAATGTTGCCCTTTGACAGCTCCACAGCCAATCCGAGGTCTGACAGGCGACATTGTCCTCTACCATCCAGCAGCACATTTTCAGGCTTCATATCACGGTACACAATGCCCATGTTGTGCAAGTGCAGGAGGCCACTGGTTATCTGGGCTGTGTAGTAAACCACACGCTCCATCCGTATGCCCCTCTTCCCTAAGTCGTATATGTGGAACCGGATGTCTCCTCCAGTCATCAGGTCCATGACTAGGCACAGGTGGTGTCTGCTGTTGTAAGCGTAAGCCAGGTTAACAATAAAAAGGCTGTTGACCTTTTCCAGAATCTGCTTCTCCATGAGGGCCATTCTCTCACCGCCTTTCTTCTTCAAACGCCTCTTATCCAGCTTCTTGCAGGCATACATCTGGCCCGTGTGCTTCACCTGCACCGCGCACACCTGATGAACACAACAACAATATAACACGATAATAAATGGTACGACATAACATTATTCTGTAGCAGGTCATTTAGGGGAGTTATTTAAGTTAGTAGCTGGCCTCACTAATGTGAGTCACACACAGTCGTGCTATTGGACTGTAGCAGGAAAATCCCAGGACTGATTGTCCTTCAGTGTCCAAACACTTTTATTCTGAGGTTAATCGTTTTGGCCACCCACCTCACCAAAGCCACCTTTTCCCAGAGTCCTGAACTCATAAAAGTATTTGTCAGTGATCTTCTGCCTCTCGTACTCCTTCCACTGCAGAAACCTGTAGAAAAACTGGCTTTTCAGGTACTCCGAGAAAGGTCTTCCCTTCAGGAACTCCCTAGTGGCTTCTCTCAGCTGGTCCATAATCACCTCATCAAAGTTACTTTCTGATAAGTCTTTGCATGTTTCAGCATCCTCTTCTGTGAGGTAGGACAGGAATCTCGTAGACTGAGGCTGGCAGAACTTGGCGAGGATCGTCTGTTTGGCTTTTTCTCCTTTTTCATCGTCAGAAAGGCTCCACTTGCTCAGCTCATCCAGAAACTCAGCAGCGGCCCTGTACTCGTCGTTAGAGTTCAGGAGAAACTGCTGGAACAGCTTCCTCCCGATAGGCTGTTGCTCGCATAGTGACTCGTACTGCTCTCCCTCTGCTGCCTGGAGAGCGGATGTCTTCTTCAGTTTGGGCAGCGTCAGGGAGAGCCTCCGTTTTCTCATCTCGTTGCGATCGATCTGCTGGGCCTTCAGGTAGGTGGTGTTGGCCACCAAGTTGTTCAATCCTAGCAGGTCACCCATGCTAGATGTATCCTGTGGCACACCAGCGGGCAGCGGATGAACTTAAAACACTGACGTTAACCCATCTGCAAGTTCTACGCTCAACTGAGCACCTGCATCCCGAGCATCCCTCACTTCTTGGGCCACACGTTTGAGCCCTTAGAAGCACCATCGTCCTTAGGGATTTGTTGGTAGCTAAGCGTTTATTCGTAGGTGGCACACGGCGAAAGCAACTTATGTGGTTTGAACTTAAGAGGCTTTATGCTGGTCTATTTTTAGAAGTGCCTGTGTACTGCCGGTAGGATAGGATGAGGTGACTGATAAGGACCCTAACAAGGTACTGTAGGGTTGATGAACTCCTTATGAGAGAACAATGCCACTGACAAGGTTACATATGCATGTAATTTAGTATGTACACTTATTGGTTTATTATAACTATATTATAGTAAATAATAAATATAATTTATTATACTATATAATAAATAAATATTTATTATATTATCTCTATTATATTTATTTATTATATTTTGTGGAAAGAATAGGCATGCATGGTGGCACGGTGGTTAGCTCTGCTGCACAGCAAGAAGGTCCTGAGTTCAATTCCACCATCAGGCTGGAGTCTTTCTGTGTGGAGTTTGCATGTTCTCCCCGTGTTTGCGTGGGTACTCCGGCTTCCTCCCACAGTCCAAAGACTTTTTTCCAATCTTTTGTCATCACCCAGTTTGAACTGTAGCCTCAGCTTCCTGTTCTTAGCTGATAGAAATGGTCTCCTGCCGATGGAGCTCATCTGCTTCAAGGTTCAACATGTGTATTTAGAGATGCTCTCCTGCATACTCTGCAGTCTGACCGTTCTTCTGACGTCAAGACGTGTTCACACAGAGAACAGCTGGTCACTGGATGTTTTCTCTTTTTTAGACTAAACTAAGCTCTAGAGGTAATTGTGGATGAAAATCCCAGAATATTAGCATTTTGTGAAATACTCAGATGACCTTGTTTGCCACCAATGATTATGAGCCATTCAAAGTCACTTCACATTTCTTCCTCATTCTGATGCCGTTTGAATTTCTGTAGATCATCTTGAGTACACCCACATGCCTAGATATTTGCAGTAACAAGCGCCGAAACCTAATAAAGTGTTCAATGAGTCATATCATACTGAGCCTATTCAAACTTCTTCCTGGAAAAAACAAACAAACACATATTACAGATCTTCCCAAGTCTTTATTTAAAAAAAAAAAAAAAAAAAAAAAAAAAAAAAATTAAAAAAAAACC
>VUQR01010468.1:0-18273 GCA_015108515.1 Hemichromis elongatus | reverse complement strand
TATATATATAGATATATATATATATATATATAGATATAGATATATATATAGATATATATATATATATATATATATATATATAGTGTTAGTGTTAATTTGACAAAAAATTGAATTTAAATATGTTTATATAAATATTTAATAATAAACTATTTATATTATTTAAAAAGGTACACATGAGGTTTTATACATTGTATCTGTGCTTTTCTTTGATTGGTCAACAGGAGGATGTGTCCTGTGTGGATTTTGATGGCAGTAGTGGTAGTGGGCGGAGCCAGAGAAGCAGCCAGCCAGTGCTGGGAGCATCCGAGCTGCCAGGAGCTCAACTCTGAGAGCAACATGATGGTAAACGCACCAACACACTGACGTCCAATCAGACCTGATTTAATGGGAGGTTCTTCTTTTTTTACCCACGCGTTCTCTGTCTCCCTCCTGCAGGAGTGCATCCAGCTCTGTCACTCTGACCTCACCGCCGAGACCCCCGTCATCCCCGGCAATGCCCACCTCCAGCCCGCTTTCCCACCAGATGCCTCCTCACCTTCTACTCAAGCCAAGCGCTCCTACTCAATGGAGCACTTCCGCTGGGGGAAGCCCGTTGGGCGAAAACGCCGCCCCGTCAAAGTGTACACCTCCAACGACGTGGCCGAGGAGTCTGCTGAGGTTTTCCCTGAAGAGATGAGGAGACGAGAGCTGACCAATGAGCTGCTGGCAGCGGCAGAGGAAGAAGAGAAGGCTCGGGAGATGGTGGAGGAGGCGGAGGAGGAGCAGCAGCTCCTGAACGGGGTGCAGGAGAAGAAAGACGGCTCGTATAAGATGAAGCACTTCCGCTGGAGCGGCCCACCAGCCAGCAAACGCTACGGCGGCTTCATGAAGAGCTGGGACGAGCGCGGCCAGAGGCCACTGCTGACGCTCTTCAAGAACGTCATCAACAAAGAAGGACAGCAGCAGAAGTGAGACCAGAGAGGAGGAGGAGGAGGCAGCGGAGAGAGGAGCGGCAGGAGGAGGAAACGTTTTCCAAGGCGATCAGGCACCAAAGAGTTCCCATTAACACAGTGACCAATAAAAAAGCTCTGAAACTGCCGTCTGTTACATGATCCTGATTGAGTGATGGAGAAGAGTCTGAGAAACGTGTTTTGATATGTACTGATTAATGTAAATAACTGTAATTATTAAATGAATTATAAAAAGTTATTTGCAAGCAAAACAAGATTCATCTTTTCTCTACACGAATGCACGAATCAGAACACATCTACCCCAGACACCTGCTCCTTACCTGCGATCCACATCCACAGTGACAAACTTCACTCTGGCTTCCTCAAAGAGGGAAGAGCAATAACGATAAATCAGAATATAATCAACTCCTGGAGTAGGTGAAAAGCCTTTAAAGGTCAGTCTGTAAACAGAGTAGATATGTAGCAGTTTTAGACATGTGACACACCGACAACCAATCAGGATACACCCCGCCTCGCTCTATAGTCGCTGCATCTTCTGTCAATGACTTCATGGTTTAAGCTCTAAAGGGCTAAAGAACCCCGAGCCTCCAAAATAAGGCAGAGCTGCACAAATGAACGTGAAGACAAAATGTTGCTTGTCGCAGTGCGAGGTCTGCTGTGTATGAATACGGCGAGACATTAAATGAACATGTTCTATTTATTTAGTGCAGCATCATTTAACCGTGAACAGTATTTGTGTACAGATGTAGCTTAATGACTGGAGGATCAAACAGTAGGTCAGACTGAGAAACATGAAGTCAAACACTGAGTCAGTTCATGTCTAATACAAAGAGATCACACCTGACAGCTATAAAGGAAACAGCGACACTAAACTCACAGCTGTAAGTCCTCCGAGTTAGTAGTTCTCCTACCTCGTTCCCTCACAGATTCGTTTCTTTACCAAACAACGTGCTTCAACATCATCATGTAGTTAGTAGACACACAGGTCAGGAAACTTCATCTCATAGACCGGAGTCGATCGAGGTGCCGAGTGTCCGGAGGGAGAAGGAGGAGGACGAATGATGAGTTCAAAGACCTGATTGAGTTTGGACTGAAGCAACGACGTCTGGAGCAAAATAAAAAAACATCATTTAGAACAAAGAGTTTTAATCACATCAAGACAGAACATTTAGTCTAGAAAAAATCATTTGAATCAAAAAACTAAACCAAAGTGAGCTCGTATTGGCTGAGGCGTGGGTGTGGTGCTTCCATGCTCACCCTGGCTCCACAGTGGGCAGCAATTTCCTCAAAGGGGGCCGTCTGAAACCTCTCCACCACCTCCATCCGCTTCCTCCTCTCCTCCTCCTCCACCGAGCCTCTGTCCTCTGACAGAAAGAAAAACCGCGCTGCACTTTAAATTTCCCTGTTAACACTTCCACTTCCACGGTTTCAGTGTTTACAAGTAAATGATGTGAAACTGCTGATTTGCAGCCGATGGCCTACCGATGGCGTTCTTCAGCGTCTCAAAGGTGATCTGCTCAGTCTGAGGTTTCTGCAGACGGCACACAGAGATGAGATCAGACACACAAATGGGGCGACGGACACAAGGACAGGCAGATCAGCACACGGGTACCTGTGGTGTATCGGGACAGACGGGAAGCTCCATGTCCACCTGCAGAGACACAGCGTCTCCAATGCTCTTCCTCTTGGACAGACGATCCTCTTCTAACATAAAACAGTAATTCAGTGTGAATGCTACACCGAGGGGCCGGTTCCTCTATCGGTGCACGCACACTACAGCCAAGGTTTGAATCCAACAACACTAAAACTCACCGCTGTCAAATATTTACCTGCAGTTTTTGACTGAAATGTCAACTTTGAGAAACGTCACCACCAGCTTCTCTACAGTTTTGGAGTGTGTCTGAGTACCTGTTAGCTGAGGTGTGTACGGTGTGTTGAAGCGTTCACAGTGCGCGCTGTAGCTGCTTCCTGCCAGGGCCTCGCAGATCTTTGACTGGATGAACAGCAGAGCTTCATCCACCTTCAGCTCACCTTCTGGGAGTCTGATTCACACACACACACACAGTTATAAGACCATGATTTTAATACAGCTTCGTTACCCCAGAGTGACCTTCACATACTGTCTGCCTCAGCGTGGCAACCCCATCACAGAATACGTAGGAGGAAGAGTCGCCACAGTCATGAGCGGACTGGTGAATGACCAGAATCAACCATAACAAGAATATTACTAAGTACACAGAGAACAATATGAGGTCAGCATGCTACTGTTTAATAGTTGAAGGTTTGATGTTTGTTCATTTTTATACTTTTTGGGAAAGTCTAACTATATGACTCAATAGGAGAAAATATTGTATTTTATTTGTTTTTAACTTTAAAATGAAAATATTTATTCTGCATTTGAATTTGCTGAAAAAATGTAAGTGTCTGGTTGAATTTGGACTCTTATTTCTAACTCTGAAATCTTATGATGTGTTAACACAGAATTAGTCGATTAGTGCGCCGCTCGCTCTACCTGGGTTCGTCACAAAACACGACTTCAGGCAGCAGGTGAGGAGCGTCCTTCTGTCGACTTTCTATCACCTGAAGATCCAAAACAAACACAGTCTCTGATGCTGGGCTAACAAACACCTTTGTTCCTCATGTTCACACACACACACACACACACAGTCTTCACCTGAGTGATGTGCTGGTGGAGCGGTGGAGGCGGGCCCAGTTGTGACAGCAGGTTGAGGAAGGCGGCGCAGACGGCGTGGATCCCACAGCGATTAAACACTGACAGACACTCCTGACTGGACAAGGTCAGCTCCTGTGCAGCCAATCACAGGAAAGTTAAAGGGAGCGGAAGAAGCAGTGTGGTATTTTAATTATAACACCAGTAACACGTAGGATTAATACGCCAAGCTTCGTTCCTACATGGACCTTTAAATCATTTCACAGAGGTTGTGCCTACCTGCAGAGCCAGGATCAGTCGAATCAGGTCCACCACAACCTCCTCATTGGCCAGTTCCACACTTAGAACAGCCAATAGGGTGAAGAGGGCTTGATAGTGGCTGCGTCTGCTGTTCTCCTCCCTAGAGGCCAGATAGACGTGTCTGTAGAGACGCTGAGCGTGCTGCATGAACACAAACAACATGCTGTCACATCCCTGCCTTTAAAAGCCATCTGATCAAATCTTGGTGTAAATAAATTCTTCCAACCTCAAACCTTTAAACTAGTGACGATGTGAGCTTACCTTCCTCATGAACAGGTTGTCCTGTCGAGAGCATCTGTCCTCTTTCAGTTCCAAGGATGAGACATCAAATGCCACACTGTAGACACATAACCAAACACTTATCGATCCCTGACAGCTGCAGGCTAGGTTTCAGATTTCTGCTGTAATAACTCCACGATGGCAGGACCAAAACAAACAGCCATGTGGGCTCTAAGGATGAGGGAACCATCTGGTATCTGGCCATGACTTTTAGGCCAGTAGAACTTTAAAATTTAAGGTAGAGACTGAACAACCGTCTCACAAGGCGGATTCACTGATTCCATCAAGCCCATTCTAACAGTTTGTGTAAAGTAGTATCTTTGTTGACATTATCTCAAACCCCTCCAACCTTTTTAGAGTGACCGAAGATGCTACGTGACCTTCCTAAAACGATTACTGCAGATCATGTTTTACTGAGAGAGAAGTGTAGGAATTTAAACTATTTTCATCACAAGCTAAAGACGATCAGCAGCTCTGCAGTGACGTCCCCCTGCCACGAGGTGGTGCTCTTTACAGCTCTTTATTCGCCACATGGGTCATTAGTCTCTACAAACTGAGGTGTTGTCGCTGTGGTAGTGTGACCTGGCTGCGGTGAGCCGCGAGGCGTTGTGGCGTCTGTCAATGAGCGAGGTGAGGATGGACAGAACGAGCAGGCGGATCTCCGGGTCCTCCATCAGAGTGAAGGACAGCAGCGGCTCCAGGAAGGACGAGGGCAGCGCCGTCAGCAGGTTGCTGCTTTCGTAATGCTCCGATACCTGAGGCGCAGACGAGGGACGGCGAACACATCAGGCTGACAGGAAAACGATATTTAATCTTACAAGAACACAGCTTCAAAGATTCAAAGGTGCTGTGAGTTCTGATTTACCCTGAACCGGTTTAATTCAGTCATACGGATTTAATCAGCCAGTACAGAATCAGTTTCACCTGCTGTTTAGCTGATAAATTTGCACTTCACCGATCCTCCAGGTTTTACTTTATAAGTTTAACTGAGTGTTTTTAAAAGGTAAGAGCAGAGCTGCAGGGCTTTACACAGAACTCACCTGGAGGAGAGACTTCAGCAGCATCACCTGTATCATCCTGCTGCCTTCAAACCTGAGACAAGACTCGTATTTATTCTTTGGTCTCACAGGAAAAGGTGTGTCATGAGTATTTTGTCAAATACTAGGTGAGTACAGTGTTAACTACAGGCTAGAACATGCTCATGTGCTGGTACACTGAGTTAGTGTGAATGGTACCCGGAGTTGGGTGAACCCAAGGCGGGGTAGATCCCAGGAACAGGAATCTTCCCCATGATGAACAGCATGACCTCTGACCTCTGGTAAATAGGCAGCGTGTTGGCAAAGGATCCTGAAACAGCAAGAGGTAACGACGGCTCAAACGACGCGGATAAAATGAAAAGTACAGAGAAAAGTTTGTCAGCTTTGATGCAAAAACGTGCTAAGCCACCAGAACGAACGCACCGATAGTTTTGATGACGGTGTCCTGAAGTTTTTCCTCTTCAATCGAGCTGGTTTTATGTTTACCAGCGTTGTCGTAGTAACCCGTCAGCTGGTAGTCCACGCTCTGCCTGAGCTGTCGCAGTAACGTGTTGAACACCTCCAACACTGTGGGACCTGCAGAGTACAGTATAAGTAACATTAAGCTTTACTGAGCACAGATCAACAGACGCGTGTGCGAGCTGGAGGCTCACCGACGGATCCGGTCGCTTCTATAACGGCTGCTTCGGACAGGACCTCCACGATCCCGGCTCTCACTGAAGCTGGACTCCTGCTGTTGGCATCCAGGTGACCCAGCAGCTGCTGGATGACCAGGTGGGAGTGCTGGGACTGACCAAGGGTTCGGTTCAGATACAGAATAACAGGCAGAGTGACACAAACACACAGTACAGCTGTGGACAGTCGATGCCTCAGAGGCAAATGTAGGATGAGTAAAAGGAAAGCACCATCAGCAGTCAGCACTGTTTACTCCTGAAGATTCAGTGACTTCACACATTTTGTACTTAAATACTAACATTATAGTGAAACTACATTTAAATGAAGTTTCAGTTACACGACAGTAAGATTAAAATGAAGTAATTGTGCTTTAATACTTCAACAAATTCATGTTGTTAAGTTAATCTCAACTTGTTATTTGTATCTTTCAGTACTTAGACTATACTGTTAAATACTACGGTACTTAATTAGGTAATTAGAGTTACCATAATTAAGTTGATATTATTGTTACATAAATATAACAGCAGTTAAGTTTTATTTAAAATGATGTTATCACACATACACAAAACTAGATTGAATAAAGTAATTATGTTTAAGCTAAAGTACTTAAGTACTTATATTAAGTACACACAGTTAAAATGAGTAAGCTTATTCTATCTACAGATACGTATTTAACCTCACAGTCTGTCTAAGAGCGTTTCCTTTGAAGGGCGTTTAAATACATTTTACTTTAACGTTGAGGTAATTTGAGTTTATTTAACATGTGTGAAATGACACGTATCACATGTATGCAGTGTGTACACGAGTATCAGTGTAATAACAAACCTGAATAGAGTACATGATGATCTGAAAGCACTGAACAGCAAACCCTCGTCCCTGCCAAAGACTGTGACTGTCCAGGTGCCTGAAAGACAGTCCAGCGATCTCTGTGCAATGATTTATTATTATGGGATGTCACATAAACTTACTGCTACTACTGACTTCTGTTTGTACAGCTATCCAGGATGGCAGAGGATGAACTGAGGTTGAGCATGAAGGCGTGTGCAGGATAAATAAACATTGTTTTGAAGTCACTACTATAGAGTCCAACAGTATAAGATATGAATATATAAATATGAGCAGATAGAGTCGAAGGACGTTATAGACTTTCTATTTCCAGTGATTGTTTGATGTTTTGACTTCACACTTAGAAGAAACGATTATATGTTTGTTAATCTTTCTCTGTGTACTTTATGCAAAGCACTCTGTATCTGTAAGGAGTAATACTACCACTGTACTGTAAGTATAGAGTAATTCTTACATGAGCACAGGTTTGATAGCGTTGTTAATGTGTCCATACGCAGCTCGGCACAGCAGCTCCCTGAAACAAACCTCTGTGTGCTCTGCTGGAGAACCGCTGAACACACAAAGAGGGAAAAGCTGAAAACAAGCCGCTGACCCAATCCTGATCCATGATTTAACAGCACCGTAGCCAGCACGCCAAACTCTGAAGTTCAGAGCAGAGTGTCACCAGCTGGATGTGGGAACGAACTGCACTGCTTTAAAACATGATCCTACACAACGACGTCACGTTACGCCTACAGCAGTGCAGCGCGTGCCGGTGTACGAGCGTGACGTGTGCCTACCTGACGTTTTGCGAGTGCTGCTGCAGGTTGACCAGCAGGGCGGGGACAATCTGCTCCATGTGACGCGGCTCCCAGATGTTCACCTGCAGCTCGTCGTCCACCGTCTTCCTCACCACGCCCTGCAGCCCGCGGATCCCCGACACGCGGATCCTAAACGCACACAGACTTCATAAGTTCACACACGAACACGATGAACACAGTTTCACCCTCAGACTGAAGCTGAGTTCTGTTTGGTTTTAATGAGACTGTTCATAATTTTGGATTATTCCCCAATATTCCTCTTACACAGAAAGAAATGTGCTCCATGCATCATCAGTACTATTAAATCATTTGCTGATATAAAAAATAGATTTACTCACTTTATGTTAAGTGTAAAGACTGGAACTACTAGATTATTGTTATTATTGTTTATTCTGTGTTTCCTAGAAATTGTGAGAAAAAGTAAAAGTTGATAAAAACCCGAACAAAGATAAGCAAATGATAAAATAACTGGTTTTTCTAAAACAGCTCAATCATTTAAGTAACTAATCATTTTCTTTACATGTTGAATCTGTGAAGGCAAAAAAATCAACAAAATAAATATAAAATATAATTTATAATATAAATAAAAACGCAGAAACATTAATTTCAACTTTAAAAGAAACATTAAAATAATAATTAATTCTCAAAATATTTGTTCCTTAATTTTGTGAATCTTATTTTATACACCAACTCCTTCATTTGTGTTTCATTTGTGTAACATGATGGTGATGTTTTAGAGAAATGTCAAAAAATAAATAAATAAAGGAAACCTTCACATACGAGCAGACATAAGCTGAGGATGCTTACATCTCTAATCAAACGGTTGATCGTTTGTGTTCAGGCACTCACAATCGCACACCCTTCTAACACGGGGTCTATGAGCTCGCATCGAGCCAGAATCAGAACTGACCTGTTCCTGGTGTCCAGGTCTTCGTGATCAGAGTGACACATCTGACTGAAGCGAGACACGAAGAAGTCGTAGCTGCGGTGATACGACGGTGTGTCCTCCTCGATGTTGGCAAACTTTACGAACTATCAACACACAGAATGAGCCATCCCAACACACTGAAAAGCATTTACACATTAGTAGATACAGTTAACAAAGAAACACATTTAGAAATAATAAGATCAGATTTTCCAGATTCCCCAAGCAGAATCAAACTGCTCAATTTTGAGTATTAAAAGAACTTTTAAATGTAAATTGTTTGTTTAGGCTGGTTTTAACTTGACTTTAGAGCCACTTCAAAAACAAATATAAAAATTAGACTGATGGATAATTAATCAACCTGTGATACAACTTCTACTTTGTTAACTTTTACGTTAGATAAAAATACTTGCCGTTCATAACACATGACACTTAATAACGTTAAACTTCACTCGCTGCAGCTCCTGATTACTAAATGTTTCCTTCACTGCCTTTAGGCCCATGAAAGATGTGAAATCCACTGTTGCAGGGTTACATACGGAGTTGGTGGCGAGTATGTGGAGGTGCGCTTTGTCGGCCTCCAGCAGCAGACGCAGCGTGCTGAGGAAACTCTCCACCAGCAGGTTGATGCTCTGACAGTGACATGCAAGCAACAGCTGCTCCATCGCCTCCATCGCTATGCACACATACCTGTGGGGGGGGATAAAACTGCTGTTAACCACATGTGCGTGTCATGTTTTGCGCCCCATCCAGAGAGGGTGGGCTGATTGCAGCATCTGCTCTGTGAAGCTTGTCATGCTTTCACGCGTCTCTTTAGATTTCAGGAGCTGAACTGCTGATTGGAACCATCTACAGATGCAGAGGCAGCGCTTCTGTTTTACATAAACACTCAAGATCCTGGTTCTGAATGTCTTTTTTCGATGACGTTTAAGTAAAATGTCATTAATGTAAGCTGCCATCTGTGTGGGCTTCAGCGTGTTTGTGTGCCGACCCGTAGCGGTGGCGGTTCAGCTCTCTGGTCAGACGCTCCGACAGGTACGCAGCGATGCGGTCCAGCTTCTCCGGAGCAGACAGAGCGAAGAAGGTCAACTTCTCCATGTTGGCTTTCACCAGCCCTTCCTGCTCGCACGCACAAACACACACAGATGTTGTTACTCTGTGGCGTATTAAAATTTCAGGACCATGTGGAATAAAGGTGACGTTTTTGGGCTTTTGATTACATTTGATACGTGTGAAGACTGTGGTGTAGATGTACGCGTGTTTACCTCAGGGTCTTCTGGGAAAATGTTGTCGACCAGCCGCTTGTAGCGTGGCCGAAGCGCCCAGCAGCAACCGCACAGCCCTGAACGCAGACACACGTTTAAATTTCCTTCTTTAGCTAAAATGTATTTGAAACAGAGTCTGAAACACAGCAGGCTTCAAAGGAGCCTCTAAGACACACTTTGATAACTTTAATAACCCAACATGTTGATCTTTCATTTTAAATATTCACATTTTTTATAATATATCTGATATTACGGTGTCTTTAAACTTAATGCACATGAAAAAACACAAAAATATAAAAAATGTCCATAAAGCAGGTTGAATTATAACCTTTACAGCCTTTTTTCAGTCGTGAGTTTTTACAAAAATGTTTGTAACAGCCTAAAGTGGGCGGCGGAGCTTGTGTGTGTCGACTTTTATAGATTTTCTTTGATTTTCATTTCTCTCCATGTTCGGCGACACAGCTTTTGGGGATTAAAGGAGAGAAGAGACCTGCAACCAATCAGCTGCCAGCACACAAACACTCGTCTTCCTGACTTTACGAGGGCCCCGAATGACACTGAACAGAAACAGAACAACAACAGGCCTACGGGCGCACACACACACAGCAGTGAGACCACATCTTAATCCTTCAGTGGTTTGTTACGTAATGTGTTTATTTTGTTTGTGTTTTTTAGTTAGCAGAGCTCAGAGAGCCCACACGGTCACTGCGAGCTGTTCAGTGTCTAAAACCAGGACAGGTGACACGCTGGGACCTGCAGAACCAGCACACCAGACTTTTCTGAGACATTTCTCATGGACTGGTTTAAAATTGTATCTTTTCACTGTTGTAATGTTTATTTTGTTGTTCCGATGAATTATTAGTTACATATATTATATGATAAATCCCATGACAGTATGTTTGGCTTTGATTTGTTAACAATAATAATTATCATCATCATCATAATGACATTATTGGGAGATCAACATATGAGGATCTGTAAAGTAACAAAGACTCTTTTCTTGAACTGTTTGATATTAGAAATAAAAATATATTTTATGCTTCAGTAAATTAAACACCACAACCACAAAACTCAACTCATGAATTGACAAATAGTTGACTTATTAGGGATAATTTGTTTCTGTTGAAGGGCGCGTCTGTGACATCCTGACAACTTTCAGTTTCAAATGTTTAAGTTCCTGAAATTCACACCTAATAAAAATCATCAAAGTAATCACAGCGCCACCCAGTGGCTACAGGATACTTGCATTGTTTTTAACAACAAATTGTATTTTAATTTTAAAAGTATTGAAGTGTAATGTTTGCAGCACTCCTGTATGTTGGGAGCCATCACCATGGCAACCGAGAAACCTTTAAAAGAGTTAACTAGTGTAAATTTGTTTTAATGACATTGAATACTATTTCAAAAAGTAATTTTTTTTTTTTTTAATTTTCCCAAATCTGGGGTCCCTGTGTGAGGGGGCGTGTCTTAAAACATCAATCAATACACTGAACGCCGTGACTATGTCAGGTACTGCCAACGTATTATTCACAGCAACGCGATGAACAAGTAGCGGGCGTTCCTTTAATGCCACAGTTTTTGTAATAAATGTTACATTTCTGCAACAGCCAATCAGAAATCCCCACTTTAATCCCAGCATGCCTTGATATGCCCAGTTATCACTGCTTTCAGCTGTAATTAATATTATAATTATTAGCTTCAGGGCATTTGTTTTAAAGTGTTAAACTAGAATATAAAACACATCCAGTATGTTGTCCCTTAGCCTGGCATCATGACTAACAGACTGGAGGAGAGACGCTGATGCAGAGGTGAATGTGGCGCAACTTTTCAGGACTTTTATCGGCTAAGAGAAGCTTTCCTGCCTCTGTTTGATCTTTAAATCTGTTTCTATTCGTTTTGAGATAAGATTTAATAAATAAAAATAACAGTTCTTACCGTACATGAGGATGACTCGTTCAGCTCACATCTACACTCTCACATCCACCACACACACACAAACTTGTGGTTAATCCTCCACACACACACACACACACACACACACTGATGTGGCCCCGCCTCCTTTCATTCACCGTCAGTTGTAAAGCTGGTATCTCAGCGTTCAGATTAAATGTCAGAGGACGATGTTGAAAATGCTTTTACATGTCAGCTGCTTGTTTTAACTCCAGATTAAAAATTAAAAATAAAACAAAAAGCTGCTGTTTGTTAACGAGTTTGTTAAAACGCAATAAAACAGATTTAATACAGTGTAGTATTTATACTCCCACAGGCTCTTGACCCCGAGAGACTTTTCTCTGTGTGTGTGTGAGAGAGTGTGGACAGGTATTACTATCTTCGTGGGGACCAAATATTGGAAGTTTACTATTCTCGTGGGGACCAAAATCCCGTCTCCACGAGTTTGAAGGCATTTTTGAGACTCAAAATGTGGTTTTAGTGTCAGGGTTACTGTTAGGTTATGGTTAGGTTAAGGGCAAAGGGCTAGGGAAAGCATTATGTCAATGAGATGTCCCCACAAGCTATGAAAACCCAACATATGTGTATGTGTGCGTGTGCATGTGTGTGTGTGTGTGTGTGTGTGTGCGTGATCCGGGCCATGTGCAGCAGCTCAGCGCTCTATAATCTGCTCTGGATTTATTCATCATTCCCACAGAAAATGAAAGAAATATTTATCAGAAACCTGCAGAACTGAAAACGTTCATCTGCTCAGTTTTTACTGCAGAAGGAACAAAACTGAAACTGCCTGATGGTAGTGTTATTGTGCTGTGCTGAGATCTAGAGTGATAAAAACAGTCCACATATATTCAGTAAAAATATGAAAAGAAAATTCAGGGATAGATGTTCCTTCAAAATGAGTTCTTGCTCCGAGCAGAACTTGGGCTGATTTTCTAAATGATATGATCTCATTTCTGGAGCTTTGGACCGTGAAAGTAATGTTATAAACAGACTGTTGATCCACAGTGGGATGTCATTTAAAAGCCCTGCTTTTCAACAATAACTTGCACTAAACCTAAATTAATAAAATGTTATATTATCGCTGTTAGGCTAGACTGCATCTATTTATTCCTGCTGAGTCTCCTGCATTAGCATTAAGTTGTTATAGCTGGTTATTCCTCTTTGCTGACTCTAATGAGACCAAAGTTTACACAGTGGACTTCATGTTTTATTCATTTAGACCTAAAACTAGAGACTGAGGGTATAAACACATCAGGAAAGTGTTTATCAAGGTCATGTGGAACATTAGTAAGAAGATTAAAGGTACTTCAGATTTGGATGCTGCTTTAAGAATTTAAACCTACGTCGATCTTTTATACTCTTTGATCCAAAGACGTCCTCCTCACACACATCGTATGAATGTTAATGTGAAGCAGCCAGTGCATTCATGTACCCGTTACCTCCGGGTGTCTGGTGGTCCAGCACCGAGCAGCAGTCCTGCAGCAGCCGCCTTGGCGCCTCGGTCACGGCCGGCATGGCGACGGCCCTCGGCAGCGACACCCCCCTGGGCAGGCTGGGTATGGTCACGCCACGTGGCATGCTGGGTAAACTGGGCAGAGTGGGCATACTGGGCATGGTGATGCCTCTGGGTAAACTGGGAGGGTTGATGCCTCGGGGCAAAGAGTTCAGCAGCGCCGGCATGGTGACCCCCCGTGGCAAGCTGGGGAACCGGGGAAGAGTCCCGGGCATCTCTGGAGAAGAAAGAAGAGGTCCTGAGGACGAGGACGGGAGACCTGTGGATGGAGAGAGGTGGAGGAGGGAAATAAGAATGAGGATTGAAATGAAAAGCCTCCCTCTCAACATTCTTCTGAATTTAACCCCTTCAGATCTGCAGCTCTGACACACCGACTTCCTCAGCAGAGCCCAGCGCGAGGGAGCTATTCAGACTTTGGGTCCCTAAAAAGCTTTAAATAGACTTACTGGATCCCAAACACAGCTGATGTTTATTTTACACTTAGTAGCCACAAACTTTTGGTTTGGTAATTAAGTAAAAAAGACATAAAAAGGAAATGAAAGAAAGATGTACTAACTAGTTTTTAGACTACTACATATATATGTATTAAATTATAACGCATGGGGCACAAAGGCCTGTTTTTAAACCTGTTATCAACCTATTATCTGTACTTTAGCTTCTCATTCCTGTAGATGAGTGTAAAAAGAAGTGTTTTCAAGTGGGTTTTACTGAAGATGATGAAGATGATGATGAAGACAGCAGTGTAAAATAAAGTGATTACCTACCTGCTCGTCTGCAGCGGCGCTCTCTTGCAGCCGTTTCCCTCCAACACACTCAACAGCTGCTTATGCAACAACTGCTGAGCCCCTGCTGCCCGTCAGGCTCGGATCAATAATCAATGAGAGCGATCGATACCCGGCTCTGCACGCTGGGGCGCCTCTGACATCACAGCGCATCAGGAAGAGGAGGTGGAGGAAGGTGAAGAGGAGGAGTTTCCTGAAACCTCCAGCTGTTTGAGGAACTTTAACGACTTCAAACGTTTTAAACTTTAATGAGTGAAACAAACACCGTCTGTCAAAGGCTTTGCAGGATCGAAAAAAACAAGCGCCTCTCGCCCTCCTCTTCCTTATCTTCATCCTCCTATCAGCCAGGAGAGAAATCCTCTTCCCAGCATGCTGCTGGTCTGTAGGAATGGCTCCCCCTGGCGTCTGATTAAGATTAATGCAATAAAAACCAACAGAGTGGATATTTTCCACAAACATGTCAGGGTGCATTCTGGGTAGTGTAGGAAAATGGTTTAAAAGAACTTTTAAACATAGAGCTTATTCTCTGCTTCCATCAGGAGTCCGTCTTTGATGTCTAAAGTGAATTTCCTCCTTTAGAACAGCTGTAAACAAGGTTAAGTTAGTTAAACTGTATTAGAGCTAATAAGTTAGCATTTTTATTGTTGGGGTTTCTTGTATTACTGTCTTTACCTTAAAAAATAAAGCTACTTGTGACAACTGTTGTTGAGATTTGGCGCAATATACATAAAATTGGCCTGTTTGATAGGCAGCTGCTAGCTGTTTATTAGGTTTCACCTTAGCTAACTGGAGGCCCTGAACTGGACCTTTGGACGTGTTTGTGCTGTCGGAGCGTTTTTGATGGACTAATATGGCTGCTAAGAAGTTAATGACAATAGCAAATTTTCCAGTTTTGGAAACTAGGATTTGATTTTACTGATCACTAATTAGCAGGTATATGTCTGTGTGATGCTCCTATACAGCGTAGGCTGAGCTAATATCTTAGCACTCCATTCTCTCATCCAAACACAAACACTCATGGCTCCAAAAGAACGACACAGGATGGCGACAAAGCTTACTTTGCGGTTTCAAATAAAATCCAAGAGCAAATGGGTAATGTCCAACTTTTATTTACAGTCTATGTTTTTAAGAACAAATACAAATATCACAGTGGTGCGATTCATGTTTCTGCATTAATGAACTTTAACAGTCTTTCACCTTCCAGGCAAACTCTACATGTAGGAAAATGTCTGGTGTTGCTCCGCCTCCTGCAGGTAGGGACTATTTCCTGCTGCGTGCTACATGTCTGAATTGGAGACTGCAGAGAATATTCAGTCCTTTTTAGGTGTGAAAAGGGACTTGTTTTTTAATTTCCTCCGCCAGCAGATGTACGATTGCGTATTTGACCCGTGGGATCCTGTTACAGTTTGACTTTGTCTACCTGAGTCTGTTTCTTGTCCGCCACTGTCCCGCCTATGTACAGTCCTCCCAGCTCTTCCTCTAGCTCAGGTAAGTAGGCGGAGCCCAGTGGATCCACATGACTTGTGTCCATGTCTCCCAGCGTCCTCCACCAGGGCAGCCGGCCCGCCTGTAGCATGGCGTTGTGGGCGTCGCGGGCACGAGCAGCGACGGGGCCCGATGGGCTCAGGAAGGCGTCTGCGTCTTTCTCCGTGACAACAGAGAGGGGCGGAGCATCTGTAGAGCCAACATGTTTACTGGTTACTAATCAACTGTTATTAATTGATCCGATTGATCTGAGTTTAACTCCAGATGTGTGAAGTTGTGTGTGTGTGTGTGTGTGTGTGAGACCTTGGAGCAGCTCCAGCTGTGTGTGCACACAAGCCAGCAGCGCCTCCACCCGCTGCTCCTCCCTCCTCTGCTGAGCTCCTGTCTGCAGCACTGACTGCAGCAGCAGCTGCACCTCCTCGTGGAGGCAGGAGCACTCCTCAGGAGACACACGGGACGGCTGAGCGCGCACAGACACACACAGACACGAATCAGCAGCGTGCAAAGCATCGTGGGTAATGGTTGAGGACTTTTTAAAATTAATCTCTTACCTGATGTGTAGCGATGTACTCATCTACCTGCCGCTTTAGCTCCGCCCTCCGGCTGTCTGTCAAACCTCTGTGACCAATCCAGAAAGGAGGGAGGGGCGGGACTGTCGCTGCTCGTTGCTTCTGTAGAAAACAACGAACCTGAGAGAAACGAAAGAAAAGAAGGAGTAAACAGTAACCAACTGCAGAGATGTACAACTCAACAGGTGTGTGTGTGTGTGTGTGTGTGTGTGTGTGTACCGCTCTCTGCAGCGTCCGGGCAGCTCGCTCTCGCCTGAGCGTGTGCCGCTGCGTGCTGCTGTAGTGTCGTCTCTCTCTGAAGCCTCGCCAGAAGCTCTGGATCACCACCGCCGCTCGATGCTCGCACTCCTGCAGGTACAACTGCACCTGGTCTGAACACACACACACACAAACCAATACACACACAGAGTCAGGCGTTTGAAACCAACCACAATCCCACCAGTTTAAAGCAGAACCCTAAATCAAACTTCTGTTCAGGCTTCACTGAAAAAAAAATGCGAAAAAAAAAAAATCAAAAATTTCCCATTTTTCATTATTTTAATGCAAATCTTCCACATGAGAACACGAGAATGTCCAGAGACTGTTTCATTATGATGTCATTTAGATGAATCATTGCAGCAGTTTAGTGGAAAAACGAACATTAAACATCACGACAGGAATATTGGGCTGTGCAGGAGCGTTGGAGATTAGAAACTCTGTGAGGGGGGAAGCGTCTCCTTTATCAGATTTTAAAATCTGCTCTCAGGAGTTCTGTCTTTTTAAAACACGGACTTCACGAGTTTAACAGAAACTAAAGACAAACCCGGAGAGACGGTGCTCTGAGTCTGAACAGGAGGAAGTTTAAGGTTTAGTGATTTCTCCACTGCCTCGTGGTTTCAGGTGCTCTGTGTCTCTTACCTGCAGGGAGCAGCTGCAGCAGCTGTCTCTGTTTCTGGTGGAACCTCCTCCTCGCCTGCTGACGCCTCACACACACCTGAAAACAGCACGGCGAACAAGTTTCAGTAAATAAAACACACGCAGCCTTCAAATCACAAATGTAACTCTGGGAATAGCTTGGATGGATTTAAGGGAATAGAAGAATGAAGAGTTTTGTCACAACAAAGACACAGGGTTACCTGATACTTGAGCTCCTCCTCCCACAGCTGCGCCTCCTTCTGCTGCTGCTGCTCCCTCCTCCGAGCCCTGACACACACACACACACACACGGAGGTTGAACTATAGGAGTCTGTTCGATGCTTCGATCCGAGCTCCGGCTGTAGGCTTAGAGTGTTTCTCGTCAAGTGAAAGGAGACGTTGTGATGCTCCCGCTTGTTTCCAGCTCCATGTTTTTATCCTCTGACTCTTTTAATGTAGCTTTGCATGATTCACAGCTCAAAATAATCCCTATTTATTATATATTCATCTAATACTGGGCCCCAGTTCTGTCCGATAAATGACATTCTATATTTCCCATGGAGT
Organism: Hemichromis elongatus; assembly: GCA_015108515.1. Classification (NCBI taxonomy): domain Eukaryota; kingdom Metazoa; phylum Chordata; class Actinopteri; order Cichliformes; family Cichlidae; genus Hemichromis; species Hemichromis elongatus. The sequence goes on along the minus strand of VUQR01010468.1, from coordinate 768 downwards.
CTTACAGTTTGAAACTTCCAGTTTGACGACTGTTTTGAGGTAGGCGGGGCTTCTGTGCTCTCATGTTGGCCAAACAACAGGAAGTAGTCACCTGTACTTCCTCTGCAGGACGCTGACGGCTCTGTTGAGACTCTTCACTCTGCGTCTGGTCTGATACGACCTCCAGGCTGCTTGGATCACACATGCTGCCCGCACATGCTCACTGCTCCCCTGCACACGGACAGCAGGGGTCAGAGGTCAAGCTAAGTATTCTCATACTTTTTTACATTTATTTATCAGGCAGGAATAGGGATGGGTATCGAAAACCGGTTCTTGTTGAGAACCGGTTCCCACTGTTTCGATTCCGTGGAATCGTTAACAATTTTTACAAACGATTCCCTTATCGATTCCCGTAGCCTCGAATGACGTCACCACGTTGCGTAGCGTCTTTTAGCCAGTAGGAAACATGGCGGCTAAGCGGCACAAACGCTCAAAAGTTTGGTTACACTTTATGAGAAAGGATGATAACAGGGCAACGTGCAATACTTGTGTGGCGGGCTGTCACTCCGTGACAGCGGTTTGGCGAGGCTCATGGCCAGCCAGGTGGGCTTCCGGCGCACGGGACCACGAGGCGCTCCGGCAGCTGATGGAGGAACCTCCGTCTCCTCGAGCGGCTCCTCCTCCGTCACTCCCAGCTGGAGTGGCTCCGCTGGTCCCGGCTCGAGCAGCCCCTCACGCAGCTCCTCCTTCCCCGCTGCTCCCAGCTGGAGTGGCTGTGCTGGTCCCGGC
>VUQR01010467.1:22259-33001 GCA_015108515.1 Hemichromis elongatus | reverse complement strand
GCCTGTGTGCGATATCTTGTTTCCTCGAGGGAGGCCAGGCCCATTTCCACTGTCTGCTGCAGCCAACCAACCCAGCAGTGCGTCGATAATCTATTAGAGTAAAAAATACACACACACACATACACTCACACACACACACACATGGATAAGCTTGTTCATCTTACCTGCCACTGTTGAGAACACTGTGATGTGTGTGGACTAAGTGGGTGGCCAAATGCCTGTACCTGAAAAGCAAGCATACCACGGAGATTACAAATAATTCACACTTTTCCACAGCAGCACTGGCCAATAGATATCAGACATAGTAGAGCTGAGTAAAAAGCCACTTCACACAGACCAACACTTCCACTGCACGTTACACCATTTGATTGAAAGTATGTGGATACTAAACGTTACACTTTATCTTGACGTTTTGCATCAAAACTGCAGGCATATGTATATATTTTACCCTCCCTCCTCTTGACCCCACCCAATTCCTACTTTGAGCAGACTTTAATATCCAAAAAATGAGACCGAGATGAAAATAGTTGCCTGCAAAGTCATCATACGTGAACTGACGTATGATGACTCTGTCCTCTTGTACCTCTGTGATGCATCCTTGTTCTCCTCCACTATGTCAGAATAGCACAGAAATGTGGAAACGGGGGCAGGTGGCGGACAAAGATTGTGAAAATACTATTTTTATGAGGTGTGCCGACACGTGTTGCAGTCAAGGTTGTCTGTGTCGAATGCTCTCTCTCTCAGAAATCTCAGGGTCTTAGAGTGAAGTCATATTTCTGCACCCCAAAATCCACCCTCGGCTTTGAAAGTGTAAACTCTTAAACTGAAAATTGCGGGCTAATAGCTCATGACTCATCATCAGATAATCCTCCAAAGGAAAGTCTTTGATGGGGAGATTGGCCGAGCTGAAATCCGTTATGGCTGTTCGTTTTTACAGACCTATTCCTGGAACCGCCCCTCAAATCTAATGTAACTGACTCGCCTTTATGAAGCTTTTTAAATCTAATTTTCAGTTGATTTTGTCAAAAAAGGTGATCAGATTTTGTTTACCGTTAAAGTAACTCGTGTCGGTGTACAGAACTGCATTACAGCAGTTGGCCGCCCCCTCCCTGAGCCTGGTTCTTCCAAATAAAAGGGAGTTTTTCCTTCCCACTGTCGCCAACTGCCTTCTCACATGGGGTCTTGGATCGTTGTGGGTTTTTTTCTGTATAATTTTAGGTCTTTAACTTACAATAAAGAATAAAGTATTATCAATCAATCAATATGAAGTGCCTGATTTGACCGTTATTGAGATTTGGTGCTATATAAACAAAACTGAACTGAATTGAAAAGAGTGGATAATATTTTACCACTGTACCTAAAGCGGGTGGTGAGTGTATATTAATGAAAACACATAGAAAACTACATAGATGAAACTATAGCAGAAAATATGTACTGACATTTAGATTAAAAAAAGGATCTGATGTAATCCTCCATGTAAATATGAAAATACACACACACACACTTTGAGTCTATTGACCAGCCACACAGAGTGGCAGCGATTACACTTGCCAGACATACACCCACGGTTATTATATCCTCAAATATCCAAACTGCATGCACAGGCAGAGGACTGGAGAAATAGTGATGGACAAACACACACTTGCACAAAATAACACAGGGCCAGACAAAACACATAAACAAGATACCAGCATGATGTAAGAACGCGCAATATCAGACATCGCATAATTAAAGCTAAAGCCTGTTTATCGACCAGCTAAGTAGGACAGGAGGAGCTAAGCCCCAAAGATGTAGCCTGTTTACAATAACAGCCACACGCAGATAATGTAAGGCGACACCGTTCTGCTGTAGCCACATAAGAAACACAAGGAAGATTTCTCTCTGCCAAATTCTGGAGGTCAAATAAAGTAAAAGAAAGGATTAGTTATTTCACTACACCACAGAGAGGTGAACAGATACAGCTCTAGTTGTAGTTTCCAAAGTTTCCTAACTCCAATAAGTGCTGATCATATATCTACGCAAACTCCAAAGATCTGCACTGAAATAAACAATGAAGGCAACAAATTTACCACAGTAACTCACATACAATTTCCAGTTTATTAAAATGCTTCTTAGTTATATTCAGCTGGTCCTGTAGAGCTGTACAGCGCAACATGCAATAAGGTATTTTGCATAAGTGGCACTCGTGTGACAGCTTTGCCAGCATAGTTGTAGAGTACTGTTGTAGTCTACTGTTAGCGAATTTTTATCCTACCAATATAATTAGCCTTAAATTCAACAATAATTCCCACAATTCCTTTGTGTTTGCCGCCAGCCCCCCCCGGTAAACGGTATATGCAGGTAGCTCAGAGAAAAATGGGGCAACAGAAGAAAATGAGCCCATACAGAATATCAGATTATCTGTATTGTCTAACTATTTAATACTAATAGTGTGTCAGACTAGGTAGCCTGGAGACATTTTTTTTTTTTTAAATGCAATAAAACTAGTAAGAATGTACCATTATCTGGTGCTGGGTAAAACAGTTTTATTTATTAAAAGTCAGCAACAACAAACGAGGATTTTAACTCTCCTTAAAATAATCTGCCTGCTGTCTGCATTAAAAGCCCACAAACGCCGACTTTAACAAAGCCAAAGATCGAAATGCATTTAATTTTCAAAATAAAAATCAGTCAAGCCTTTACCAATTTCCATCTCAAAAGCACAAAACCCGAGCAACGATTTCAGGTAAACCCTAAATAATTCCATCATCTACCATTTTCTTCCTTTGGATAATCCCTGGATTCCTGCCTCTCGGAATTCCTCCACAGATTATCCCTTGGCTTTAACTACTCCAGGGGCAAGGAGCAGGGGTGGAGGGGGGTGGAGGCTGAGAATGGCGAAGGGGAGGGTTGGGGGTGTGGGACAGCAAGTGTTGTTTTAAGAAGTTGGAAGTCTGTGAATCTTGCTGTGCTTGTAATTCCCCCTACGGACATGTTTTATACACGTCAAGGAATTCACTCGATTCCTCTGTTGTAAGCCTGCCCCCGATTCCCTAGTCTCACTTCTTTCCTTCTCCTTTCTTTCTTTTTCCTTCTTTAGGGAACAGAGATATGTAGGTAAATGCACACAGCCAGGCTAGCTCCCAACAATTCCCATGATCTGCCTGACAACAGCCTGAGGGCCTACACATGGGCACACTTACATGCCCACAATAATAGAGAATTGAGATGGAAGGAAAAAAAGAAAGCAATAAGGGGCCCTGCGACGAATCCTTGAGGCACTCCAACTCGCCCCCCTTGGCTGCTGAGCCAAACTAACCAGTGGTTAGAAGCTGTTCTGCTACGGTTTGCTAGCTGCCTTTGTTTGGCAGAAAACAATGACAAACCCCCCTCTCTCTAATTTACAAGGGAGTTGGCTCATTCCTCTGGGTGGAATGTACAGTGGGAGCAGCCTGCATTTCATGCTGGGGTGGAGAGATCACTGATTGGGAAAGTGATCATCCGGCCAGAGTGGGGCTGCTTTAAGGGAAGGGTGAGTGAGTTTAGTGGCTATTTTTAGACGACATGTCATTTCAATCCGTGGCATGTTTCTGCGCTGCGGTCAAGGAAGGAAACACTGGTGGGGATACGTGGCCTTGCACCGTACTCACAAATCTGTGCAACAAAGTAGAAACCTGCAAAGAAGCGCCTCAGCAACCAGGCCTGCTGTAGCCGAAAAACACAAGACAATGAGAAACAAATGCTGAAATCCATATCCACAAAGAGAACAGCAAACAGAATCCTCACCAAACACACCTTAAGACTGCGGGGACAAATCATCAAAGCTTACTGAAATCCACACAAAAACATATGCAAACAGCCACGCAGTCACTCCATCGCCAAACCACCACCCACTCGATTTCACTGTCACCTCACTTAACCTGCAGTGCATGATAAGAGCTAGGAAAGATGCTGAGAGAGAGAGAGAGAGGCAGAACGGCGAGGAAGATGCACAAACGAAATAAAGCCAATCTAAGACCAGCATGTCTCACTGAGTCTGTGCAAAGCCTGAAATGAAAAGGGATAAAGAGAGCCAGAAAGAGAGGGAAGGGAAGACAGACTTCATAGAGCATATGGGGACCTAGATTCCTTCGCCTTCCCTCATTCTTCCTGTTTCCCCTCATCTCACACACCTGGGACTATTACTCCTAGAGGAACCAACACCCAACCCAACTCTCCTTTTTTAATTAGGTTTCTATCTTTCTTCATCCATATGCTGTCATCTGACTATCCAATCTGCTGTCTCTTTAGACTGCCATCACGACGATATCTTACCAGACTGAACTAATTTTTCCTCTTAGACACCTGCTTCTACACCTTTCCTGTCCAATTATTGATTTAAAATTATAGCATTAACATAGTAACACAGTATTGGTGGATGAATCTACACGCATAGCTCTCTTTGTCACTGATCATTGACTCTCTAGCTACAGTATTTGTGTGCATGTGGTGATTAGGCCACATCGGATGCAGTTTTAGGAAGTATGAACTATTCCCACATATTATTGCTTAACTAATTTAGGTGATTTAGTACTGGCTCGGTCACATTACAGTAAAAATACAACAGCAAAGTCTTGACCACAAAGAAAAATATTGTTGATTTTTTTGTTGTTACAGATTGGCTGCAAGTAGTTGTAACAATAACTAGAAACCGAAAAACCTCAACCCCTGGGTGACCACTTTCAATCTTTGTGCAACATGACTGTTCACCACGTGGGAGGCAACCTGTCTCGAAACACTCATAGCCCAACTCAGCCTGTCTGTAATCACTCTTAGATAGACAGGCAAAGGTTTGCATATAACCCTGCAATAGCAGACTTGAATCAGCTGGTTATGTTGTGGTTATATTCTTATGTATAACCAGCGTTGGCAAGGTTGGCTGGTGTCTATGTGATATCGCAGCTAAATTGCAATCGTGCAGCAACTATATCACTTTTTATGGAGGGATTTCTGAATTTGTGGTTTAAAGCTTTAATGTTCTGCCTGTATTCTGAAGGTGAGTAGTTATTGTGAATGTCTGTATAACTACATGGCAACACATTTGTTATTTTGCCAATTTTTCTCAGTTAATTGCCGAATTATCACAAACAGATTGCCAACTTGGCCACCATTCATTCCCAAGGAGATAGCATACTGATACTGAGTGTCTCCATTTGATTGCTTTCTTGATGCACCAAAGTCCCTTTGAAGATGCCAACTGAAAGTGAGTGGCCAAAGACCTGGTCCCGGTCTTTGTAACAATCACTTTAAAGGCAACAAGACTGCTAGTTTATTGCACATGGTCGATCAGTTTAGTTGTGCTGTGGTTTCAAAGCACTGTTTTCCTTAGTTTTACTGTAGCATAAAGTTAGTTTTAAAACTCTCAACACTAGATATCAGTAAATTGGAAATTGCCTTCAACTAAATTTTGTTTTCTTATTCCTCCCAAGTCAAGCACATAATCCTAGCTACAGCAGTAACCGGTTAAAAGTGACGCTGAGGTGTGTTTTTTTTGATATCCTGAACTTGGTTACTCAGTTGGTGAGAGTTGCTGTCTTTGCCGCTGTTAGCTGCTCTTAGCTAGAGTTGAAATTTTCTTCAAAGTGTTGGACTCAGACGCTTAGCAAACAAACTCTGACGATGTGACGTATATCACACTGTTTATCAGATGGAAATTTTGATTTTTAAGAAAATAGAGTTTAACATCAGCTAGCATATTGTTAGCTTATTGCCGTGTCCACTCTCAGGTGACGGGAGGGTCACAATCTATCGTGTCTCATTGTCAAGTTTGATGTAAATAAGCCACTGTGACAACATCAGGAATAATTAAGCATTTTTGTGAATGTTTTCATTTGTAAGAGCCCTGACTTTCGTTCATTAGATAACTCTTGACGTGAGGAGAATGCTATTTTTTCTGGATGCCAGGCTTATTGTCTCTTTCCTGTCTTCTTTGTTGAAGGGAATCCCTTCTGGGGTGTTAAAACATAAGTTTGATCCAGTATATCTTGATTCTAAGGGTTCAGATACAAATTAAAATTTGCCTTCACACCAAAGGAACACCTACGATTTCTCTTCTCTGCCACCTTTGGTGTATCACTCTGTATCGCTCTTTCTGTTTAGCTGTAATTTCTTATGTGTGCAAATAAACAAAATAATTACAATAGTTCCTTTTTGGCACGATTTACATAATGTGAGTCTAATTTGTGCATATAAGCCTTTTTCTTTTATATCCATTTGGTGATCATAACCAGGCAGCTTGGTTGAAGAAATCGTGCCTTACAGAATTAGACTAGCAAAGGGACATTTAAGGTTGTTTTTCTTCTCTCAAACATGACGTGGAGACAGAAAACAACACATAAAGAGTGAAGTGCACATTTAAAAGTGTGTTTCGCTTTGATGTGTGCAGCCCTGACCTCAAAAGGGACAACTCATTATATGAGTGTAAAGAGTATCAGACAGGGTACGAAGGAATTTATAACTCACTCAGATTACTGAGACCGTACAATAGAAAACCTACATCAAAGACGTCCCCTTTTAACTGTATGTGCACACTTTAAAATACAAACAAAAAAAACAAAGAAACAACCACAAACAACAAAGTACCGTAATGAATAGTATACGCAAGTTCCCCCCGAGTGGCAAAGAAAACTTACACTTAAAGCCGAGATGTATTAAAAAATGTAGATAACCATTTAAAACACTTTTAACCCCTTTTGTAACTCCCAAAGGTAAGCCTGGGAGAAAAGGCAGTGTAAAACTTTTCTGGTAATCTATCCAGAAAAGATGAAGATAAACGTTTAAAGTGGATCAAACATAACTAAGGTCGTTTATGTCCCAGTTAGGACTCTAAGCCATTCTGAAAAGATGTTATGAATACACTACAGACAAGTGTAACCTTCCGCCCTCATGATTTATGATGTCCAATAATGCCTCTGCTTACTTGGTTTCATGATGGCCATTACTATGAGTTATAGTGGGGTTAATGAGAGCTACAGCAGTGCCTACACGGATTGCACATGACCTAAAATGAATAGAGAGAAAACCACAAAAACCCAAAACATAATTAAGTCAATCGCCAGATTTTCCACAGAAGTGACAAGTACTAAGGTGCCCCCAGTTGAATAAGTTATACTGAAGGTAAAGATAACAAGTCTACAAGCACCAGGTTGATGTGAAACAGTTCTTCAGATTAAATGTGCAACTTCATGCGAAATGCGAGAACATGATCCCAAAAAAGAAACGCAGTGTTGGAGCGATGCCAAAAGGATTTCAGTTGTTGGTGTCCGACAGATGAGCAAATTCTGCAAGGGTGTCAAAGAGCACATGGAAAAAAGAACAACAAAAAAACAAAACAGGGATAATTGCATCCTGAAACTTGAGCCTATCTAAACACTTTCTGGCTTCCTGTAGTCAATTATCCCTGTTGGCGTCCACTTTACAGTAGGTATGGCCGTGAACGGGTAGAGTTCAGAAAGGAACTCAATCATCCCCGTACACAAGTTACTCACAGGCCCAAACCCCTGACACTAACACTCACACCCAGGAACACGGTTAAATAGCCTCTTTTTTTTTCTTTTTTTTTTAAAGCAAAAGAAACAAACACAAACACCAACCAGACCCTCCTAAGATGTGGCCGGTTTTCCTCCACAAATGAATGCTACATTTGAATGCTACGGTCAGCTGAAACCCTGCAAGTGTGCTTGATTCTTAACTGCTTTAGGAGAAATATGCCATTCAGGGTTTATTGCTGAGTTTACCGAGGTATATTTTGGCGAGTGCACGTGCGAAGCTGTTTTGCGAATGAATAGTTTTTATTTGAGCTACTAATTAGAAGATGGAATGCAGTGAAATGAAGTGGGCGGAGATGACCGAATGACGCAACAGCATTAAATCAAGCCTAAAAGAAAAAATCCCAAGACTGTGCTCAATATGGTGCTGTTTAGCAGTGCTATATTTGTGAGAGAGAATATTTTTGTCAGTCTCTCGCCGCTTACACACATTTCTTCCGTTGTGTATTCGTAACCTCGCCCTCCCTCTGCCTGGTTGCTAGGACACCTGCTATGAGCACGTGTAGTAGCGTGACTGTCAGGCCTAACTTTTGACCCCAAACAGCTCTAAACCTTATGACCTCAGCACCGGCTGGAGTCCATACTGACCACTTCTACCACTCTGTATGTACGTATGGATGTATGAGTGTGTGTGTGTTGTCTTGTATGTGTGTGTCGGTGCATGACAGTCTGAGCTCATCATACTCACTAGTTACACTGGTGTTTGAAAGTTGTGTTACCCCTTCATTTTGAGCCAAAATGTAATTCTAAATCTGGTTAAAAGGAACTCAATCAGACAAACACACCAGACTTTGTCAATAATACATCCTGAGTAAATATCCATTATTGCACATCCATAGTCTGGCTAAAGGGCCAAAGTGTTTTTGTGGGACACATTTAGCCCACTGTCCCTTGAGATTCAGTTCACAGATACTGCCACCATGATGAGATTCTGTTTTCCTTTTCCCCAAGTATGACACCAAAACATCTGTTTTGGCTTTATCCATCCACAAAATATTGTTTCACCAGTGCTCTGGCTTGTGCAGATGATCTTTAGCTACAGACAGGCACCAGTCGATCTCTCCTTGTAAACCCCTCATATTATCACCCGAGTAGAGCACTTCACTCTTAGACTGCAGGCTTACTTATGAGGTACCTAAATGTAGAATGCTGTGGCTTCGGTTTTCAGGCCCCTCTTGTGTGGAACCAGCTCCCATTTTGGATTCTCTCTCTTCCCTCTCCACTTTCAAGATTAGATTATAAACTCTTTACAATTGCTTCTACCAGAGGTAGAATAGGTCCTTCCGGTTAACAGGGAGTTTTGCCTTCCCACTCTTGCCAAGAGCTAGTTTATAGTGGCTTGTCTGATTCTTGGGATTTTCTATTTGTTATTGTAGGACCTTTCCTTTACAATATAGAGCCTTAATTTGACTAAGTGTGAAATAAATAAATATGAATTGAAAGTTGAACTGAACTTATACTTCTTCCACACAAAACATTGTTATACAGTGTTTTCTTGGCGTTCCACTTACAAACATTAAACATTAGTAAGCCGAGCGAGGTCTATATTCTTTAGAAGACATCCCAGCTAATGGGTGTGTAGTGATCTTTTGTTGCTCCATGTGCAGCACACCAGCTTACAGGTAATGTCTGCAGTGATTCTAAAACAAGCTATGACTTTTCTGAAAGAATACACATCTGCTTAGTGCTAAATTCCAAAGTAAAATCTATACCAGAAGCCTTGGATGCAATTTGGAAACCTGAGCGAGCAGGCTATAAAACAAAAAGGCCACCAGGAGAGGGTGAGAACTCGGGCAGTTTGCCAAGCAAACTCACACATCCAAGAAATGGCCATGAATGCAGAGGCACAGAGAAGGTAGGTAGGACACTGGGTCAGAGTGTTGCAGAGGACCAACATTATTCCACTGTGCAAACATGGGCTCGCAAACATAGTGGCAGGGAGCTTTGTGTGTGTGTTTGTGTGTGTGTGTGGTGTGTCATTCTGTCTTGCCAGCAGCAGACACAGGCTCACTGGGAAGGCGTCACGCCTTTATTTATTCATCAACCTTCTGGGAACTGGCAATGAGAGACAAGGTCAATACATCATTGTATACACGGGTACGCGCAAACACACAAGCATGTATACCCCCCCTCGGTCCACCTATAGGGCCCATATACAGTAAATACTTTGCTAGCATACCACTGCCAACACATATGCTGTAATGACTTGTTAAAACGCTATCGCAGGAGACACACACACACACACACACACACACACACACACACACACACACACACAGTATTCAAAGACTGTTGGCTCACTAGGCCATGAATCTGAGCCCAGAAAGCACACAGACCCTATTAAACTTTGCCGGATCTGCGATACACACCCTATTAATTCTTCCGATAAGCTGAGTCAGCATGCCAAAACAAAAAACAAAAAAAATAGTGGAAATTAAGACAAAACAAAGAGCACCGTAACTAGGAGACATGGGCTACACACACACAAAAGTTTACTCCTGATCTTCTACAGCGTGATGACAGGTGGCATGCTCACAAGAACAGAAACGTGTACACTGAAACACCCAAGAACAAAGGAGGCAGAAGGACTTGGGCAGACAGGCATCATGATGCACAAAGGCGCACACCACTTTAAGTATCACAAGCATGTGCATGTGATGCATTGCATCTGGTTCCCCTTACACCAAGAAACAAATAAGCATCATATGTGAATGTGGCGTTGTGTGTGTGTGTGCGTCAAATATATGGTCACTGCTCTGTTAGCCAGAGAATGAGGAGGGCTCACAATGAGTCCAGACAGGAGAGAGAGAGAGAGAGAGAGGGGCCAGCTGCTGTCAGATACACAAACACAAGCCACATGCAGCTGTTCATTGTCTGCCCAAGAGGCACATGACACATGCACACAAACATGCAAACACACACACACACACACACACACACACACACACACACACACACACACACACACACACACACACACACACACACACACACACACAGTCTATGCAAACAGACACCATAGCAACAGAGGTAAATGCACATCTTGGTTCCTTGGTTGTAATCAAATCAGTGAGTTTTTTTTTAAACAGCATGTGCATCTCAGTGGAAACCCTCGAGTCCAGGGTGCACGAGCAAGCTGCACAAGTACTCGTGAGTCATCTGACGGCTTGACTGTGG
>VUQR01010467.1:10861-22239 GCA_015108515.1 Hemichromis elongatus | reverse complement strand
ACGGCTTGACTGTGGGGTAAAAATAGCCCAGTGTGTCAAACATGGAAACAGAGTGATGATGAAACAACTGGCTGTACCAGCTGCGCGCGCACACACACACACACACACTGATTTGAATGCATAAAGCTCCATAAAGTCTTTGTCTCGTTTCATTAGACATTATTTGCTGCCCCTTGCCTGTGATGTGTCTTAGTGTGTGCGTTAGGGATGTCGGTATGTCTAACCTGACTTTCTCATTCTTTATCTGCAGGACACTCCAATGTTACTTTCACCAGATCAGAGAGAGAGAGAGAGAGAGAGAGAGAGAGAGAGAGAAGGTGGAGGAGGGGGTTGCTGAGAGGAGGAGAAGGGTACAAAGATGAAGGCAGGAAGGGTGACCGAACTGTTTGATGTTAAAGTTTAGAGCAAACCAAGGAGAAACTTCAAACAATTCTTAGAACTAAAAAGATTACCTCCCCTGTACACACACACACACACACACACACACAGTTAATATCTATGCACAATGGGTCAGCGTGCCCCTTGATTGAGGGTCTCTGCTCTGGATTAATAGAGGGCTAAGAATATTATACATATATATAAATGTCAGATTTAATAGCATTAATTACAATATGTGGACATGACGTTCAAAGTATTGGAAGTCAAGCAACTTTAGTAGTTAGTTTTTTAATTATTATTGCTTAGACTAGTAGTGAGGCAGACATTGTTGCCAAGGATATATGATCTGTTAGAAGGTGTTTCCATTGCACAATGTTTATACTATTTTTTTAAAGATAGTGGGAGACAGCTGTGCAGTGATCTGGGTGTCAGGGGTGTTCTGAGAGCACTGTATGCAAGTATCTGTTTTTCTAAATCCTATTCATATAATCTTCCCTTGGTATAGTGTACTCTGTATTGTATTGTACAAGTTTCTGTACAAGATATCATGGAATAAATGACTGAGACTCCTTTTTCTTTCCAGATATTTGAATTGAACAAGCTAAATTTAATTATAAAGCCTGAGTTATTCCAGATTGATGCCTGAAGGGATGGTGGAACAAGAGAGTGTGTGATTTGGTGTGCATTACACCAAGCTGTCAGAGCTGAAGCTATTCATATACGTGTAAAAACATTTATGTTTTTAACAGACTGAGCGATAACAAGTAGGTCTAGGAAATGTATATCTTTGATAAGTTCTTGTTTAGTACCTAACCAGGCAGTCTCCTGTTGGGAGGAATAAAGCCATCCAATAGGATATTTTAACAGATTAGCCAAATAATATAAATCAGAGTTAGGAGATTCTAATCCCCCTTGGGATTTGGATTTTTGTAAGGTTGTAAGCTTTTTATGAGGGCTTTTATTTTTCTAATACAATTCTGATACAGTGAAGTTAAGAGATTTAACCCAAGTATTATTTGGGGCAAACTGGTTATAATGGAAAACAAGTCATTCATTTTTGGTAGAACTAACATTTTGATCATTGCTATACTTTTAGGAAGTAAAATACGGACATTAGACCATCACTTTAAATCATCTTAAACCTTTTTGAGTAGTAACTCTGACAGCTTGGTAGAAATATTGATTCCAAGATACTTGATGTGACTTATACTAAAAGTGAAGATAATATGGCGATATCTATACAGAGATTGTAGACCAATTTACATAGCAAGAGAATTAATGATTGTAAATAATTCTTAAAGGGAAGATTGTGGGTCTTGCAATAATAATAATATATCATTTGCATAAAGAAGAGTTTTATGTTCTGTAGTAGTTTTTCTCAATGCCTCTTTTTATTCTGTCTTATTGCAGCTGCTAGTGGTTCAATGAACAGTGCAAAGAGATATGGAGAGAGAGGATATGCTTGTCTCGTATCACTGTGGAGAGTGAAGCTTGACAAAATCAAGCCGATAATGAGCTAGGAGGGTGGAATCCTTTTTTGGGTTCATGAGTAGGATGATCATTGCTGTGTTCAAACTTGGTGGGATCATAAAATCCGTTTTAATATCCAGGATTAATTCTTATGAAAACTGGAGAAAGAGATAACCAGAAATGTTTGTAGCACTCAGCAGGGACGCCATCGGGTTCAGGGGCTTTGTTGTTGGACATGTGGCTCATCAGGAGATAATGGTTTCTCTGAGATGTCAACTTGATCTTGTGTTAAATGTGTTATGATGTTGAGGAGTTCATGAATATCATCATTATTTGGCTTGTGGTCTGAAGAGTGGAGTTTTTTTTATAAAAGTCTGTGAACACATTGTTTATATCTGCTGAACTGTGGAAGTGCTTCCCTGCTGAGTCCTTGTTGTTTTTTCCTTATTCTGTTTGATTAGGTTTGAGACGTATTTGCTTTATTTATTATTGTACTGGAATTTATTATGTTTGAGTCGCTCCATGTGGAATTTTGTCTTTCCATTAATTAGGTCATTACATTTCATTTTATATCTTCCTATTTCACAAAGTACTTTCTCGGATTGAAACGTGAGCAATGAATTTTCAAATTCTTTAATTTTGGTTTCTAATTTGTCCTCCTGTTCAATATCTTTCTTTTTTTATGGGAGCAATATGAAATGACTATACTCCTTAATAACTGCTTTACTGGTTTCTGAAAGAAGCACTAAAGGGGTGTTTGGAGAGTCATTTACTTCCAAAAAGGATTTCTATTCCCTTTCTAAGAAATCAATTAATTCTTGGTCATTCAGCAGAGACTTATAGAAAACGGAAGCAAATTGCGGTAGGTAGTTTCTCTTAAGAGGAACAAAACTGGGGCGTGATTGTTGATTGTCTTTGGGAGAATTTGTGTTTGAGATGAGAATGAGTTGTTGAGATGAGGCTGGTAAAACCCTGAAGGCCACATCAGTTCACAGGACGAATGTGGGCTTATCAACAGCAGTTTGGGTTTATACTTTTATTATCTGGTGTCAGTTCATGGACTAGATTGTTTGTTTTTTTCATTATTTTAATATAGGCTGCTTTCTGTTCAGAAGCTAAACTAACGGAAGCTAGCACCTGTTGCACATAGCCATATTCAAAGCTGTCCATATAAAAAGTGACGACTGTTCAAATGGATTCATTTGGCCATCCAAAGTGCAGACTGTAGAACCAAAGCCTTAAATCTACAATCACCAGGAAGATGAACGCAAAGACTAATTCATGGTTACAAAATTTGCATGGACACGTGTGATGTAAATGTTGACATTTGCCAATTTCTAAGGGCACACTGTCATACTTTCCAGCTGCTTTGTGAACATATTAACCCATGCAGCCAGTCATGTAGGTTTTTTATAAATGTATTTTTTATTAGCTGTTATTTAACGAGACATCAAACTCTTACGAATCTCTTTTGCAAGACCGTCCTCGGCAAACACAGGCAGTGTTAACTTCGCAGCTCTTTGCAAAAAACTGCACAATACATGAAGTATATGTGAATCGACACAGGAGAGTCAAAAAGGCTTGAACTGAGGTCCCACTATTGTGCTTTACAGGGTTAAAAAGAACATAACTACCGTCTATAACAAGTAAAAAGTTTAGCGTCCCCGTGTATGTGGGTGCTCTTCCTTTCGGTGTGAAGGTTGTGGTTCAGACTCATTGTAAAATAGCTGAGGAATAAGTTAGTAAGTCATTAGACTGAAAAACACAGGAAGACAGAATAATGAAACTAAAAGCGGTAAAAGAAGTTGTCTGTTCTGGGACGAGGGAGACAGACGAAGTCAGAGCAGCAGTATCCGAGAACACACATCAAACCTGAATAATAAAATGACTTTAATGAAGTAAGAATAAAAGACAAAAACAATAAATCCATATTCTTTTTAAAGTAACAGATTTAACCAGAGCTGTTGGTGGCAGCACCGTGGGTGGCTGAGGAGGAGGGAGTGGGCGCACGCACACACACACGCACACACGCACACACTCTCTCTTTTAGAATGATGCATGCTAGCTGGTTAGCTAACACTAGCCTTTATTGGGTAAAGCAGCTGGTTTGATGTGGAGGCCACACAGGGCGACAGGATGACAGGAAAACTAACACGCACACCACAGAGAGAGAGAGAGAGAGAGAGAGAGAGAGGAGGAGGTGTATGTGTGGGTGTGGGTGTGGAAATGGGCTCTGTGAAGTTCAGCTATATGCCTGTTTATGTGGGAGACTTGTGTGTGAGAGGGCTTCAGGAAGACTGTGTGTAAAAAATGGTTGTATGGGGACAGTGTGAGTGTATACCTGCAGGTGTTGATACCTGTGCACCTGTGTTTGTTTAGTCTTGCCCACTGGTCCAAACATATGTGCAGGTGTAACGACAATGACTTGAGGTATGTAAGTACGTGTGAAATGATTTGTGTAAAACCCCGAGCGAGAAGTGATTGGGAACAGTGCAGAGAGACTGACATAAACAAGAGAGAGGAACGACGGACACAGCGTAGAACAAAAGGAACAGAAAAAGTGTATTCAGGTAAAAAAAAAAAAAAACAGGAGAGACAGAAAAGAAAAGAAAAGAAAAGAAAAGAAAAGAAAAGAAGAAGAAAAAAAAGAGGAGACAAAATGACCTCTAATGATTGAGAAGAAAAAGAAAGAGTCTGGCAAGAGCAAGGGGAATGATGGAGAGATAAACGGAGAGCGTGGAGTGCCTGGCCATGTCCCAGCTTTGTCTTTGGTCTCAGGGGAGGGAGGCTGGCAGGCTAGTGGCTCTGGCCCGGGGCCAGGCCACACACTGTGCCACGCTGCCCAGGAAAAGCCCCAGCCAGAGAGGGAAGGGGGTATGAGGGGTGGTGATGGAGAGATCCCAAACCCAGTCCTCCTCAAGGCTCTTCAACGTTGCCCCCGGGGGGCCTTTTGTGCCCCAAGCTCAACCAGTTGACACATCTGGTCCCCTCTGCCAGCCTGAGGACTCATTCGCCCTGACACTGTGCTGTGGCTGTAAAGCTACAAGCCCATCTGTGGCAGAGCTGGGGACTGGAACTGACAACACAAATACCAGAGTAAATATAACAGACAATATTATATCCACAGCTTTGAATTACGGGGATGACTGCTTACCAAGTTAGGCACTGTTCAGTAAAGCCGAAAGGGCAGAGCCCCTGTGTGAGTTTGTTAGCACTGTTTGTTCAAAACAATGTTTAATAGTGACTCCAGGCAAAAGTACTCACTGCAACATGCAGTTACGGATAATGAGCCATCAAAAATCTAAACATGTCAGATGAAAAACTAAAATGTAATATTTTCATCACTCATCAGGAGAAGTATTCAGGACCAGCAGGCTTTCAAATGTTGCCTTTTTGTAGCTGGCTTCACAGAGACGTACGCGAGGAATGTTTTGGCCTCAGTCGCGTGACCTGGCGGCGGCAGCAGTCAGTTTCTATTCAGCCCATCTATTTTCTATTTCAATTCTACAAATGCTTTTGATTGACAGCTCTCGAAGTCCTTGGCTCATTTCTTTTTCTTCTCCGCGCTCACAATGCTTTCACATGAAAATACTTCAGGTTTTGGAACACTGCTGCACTCGTCAAGGTCACTTCTCTTCCACCACCCAATCAGAATCAAGATAGGGTAGGACTGTATTGGCAGAGAAACTGATCCTGGCTGTCGATAACCAACCAGCTTCTTCTGATCTAGCATTTGTAACCTAGCAACAATACATGGTTTCGAGAAGTGCTCTAAAAAATGTCTGTGGATACGGCACAAAGGCCGCCACGAGTGTCTTCGATGAACGTGATCTGTGTCTCTGTGATCTTAGGTACTAAATCTACCCAGTTACTACTCGCGTCAAAAAACAGACAACAGACTCCTCCCAAATCCTTGGGTCTAACCAATGCGGGAGTTGCTATTTTTTCTTTTAAACAATACTTAAAAAGTAGAACGGCACGTAGCTCAATAAAACAGAACATAATACGTCAGAGCCGATGCACTCAAGCCTACATTAAACTAAAGCCTAATGTCTATATAATTAGCCAATGTACTGGCATTTATAAGAGCCAATAAATGACGCAGACCTGTCACGGAAAAACTAACTATATGTTGACATTGCATAGCGTGTCCACCACATGGCACTCCGCAACTTCCCTGTAGACACATCACAAACAAAACCAGCTAACCCGAGCAGCGTTAGAGTTCAAACAAGGATGTAAATGTATAATGAATATTTGGGAAGGCCATTTATGTTTCGTGTTTTGGAATTTTTTCAGATTTTTAAATCACCAAATATCGATATCAGTATCGGTGTGAAAACATCTGATATCAGGCTCTGCATTAACGACACTGTACCATGCTGTGGGTGCCAGTCGAGAGCATACAATCATCTTAAAAATGTTTTTCATGTTCAGAATCAACGTTTTATTTCTTTTCTTTGTTTTAATGAGAGCACACTGGTTGGAAGTTAAGTAAATACGTAAGTTTGAAGTAAAACTTTATTCCAGTAAGTACAATAAATATCTGAATAAAATATAAAAAGTAGGGCTGTCAGCGTTAATCGCGTTAAAATGGCGTTAACGCGGGAAGCTCGATTAACGCGTTAGCGCCGTCCAACCCCAAACAAAGGCGATCTGCGGTAACTCATTACCGGAGATTTGCCACGTTAACGCGGGTTTTGCGTCAACGCCATTTTAACGTGATTAACGCTGACAGCCCTAATAAAAAGTTAAAATATGTCTTTTTAACACGTTAACAGACAGTTAAAGGATATTCCCAGCTAGCAAAACAGCTTCGCGCTGTAGGTACATGTTATCTTATCACCCGTGTGAGTGCCATAATGTGTGTTTTTATACAGTAGCTCATTTCTATGATCATGCATGTGCAGTAACAGGACACTTTACAGCTCTAACCACTTCCTGTTTCTAGAATAATAGGCCGGTGTGTTCAATAGCGCAACCAGTCAAACCAACTGAAAGCCCAAGCTTTTGGAAACTTTGAGGAAACTGGGCCAAGTTTTCCAAACTTGACACCAACACTACACATAAACGAAAAAGCCAAAAAGCAAAAGTCTGCGAATCAAAGCCAGCAAACTGTCTGAGTGAGCTCAGCTCAGCGGCTGCAGCAGAGGCTGAGAGAGCTCAGACTTCAGTAGAAAGCAACTTGAAAGCAACTGAAGCACTGAGCCCAGAGCCACTTACTAATGAACGCCGTTTCACCATCACTTGCTTTGACTGATTAAAACCTGATAAAACCTCCCTTCGGTCTTGTTTTAGATTACAGCTCAGCACCGCATCTATTCTATTTCTATATAATTTCTTTTAAACAGTCTTTTGCTTCCATTTTCTTCTCTGAATCTCTCAACCTGACATGTTTTTAATGAATTAAAGCAGATTACAGGTATGACTGCACGCAAGCATCTCACAAGAGACACAACAGTTTCACTTATTTACGCCACGGAGAAGAGTTTTAATAACCACGGCAAATAACAAAGCCACGATTTGTTGTTTGATTTGAAACATGCCTCTTCCTCTTCCTCGGCTCCGAATCCGCGCGTTTCTTTTTCTTCCCCACTACGTTCTGTTATCCTTCCTTCAGCTCATCGCTCTTTGTTGATTACATGTACTGTATGTATGTGTGTCAGAGCGTGTAACTGCTCAAGGGCACAAAGCCGACTAGACTCCATTTTCCAGCTGCCTGGACAAGCCAATCAGGGAAAAAGGACGACTGCCACGGCGATGTTGCATAGGGGTTACATCACTAATGGTGGCCAAGAAATATGTTTTTCCAATGTGTATACATATAAATGTATTCCCTGTGTGTATGTATGTGCGCGCGAATGCAAACTCATATCCAGTGTCTATAAAAAATGACCTCTGTGTTGAATATACAATCAGTAAAGCTCAAGTTACCACCGGCCCTTCTTTTTTCTGTCTGTCTCCGTTGAGATATAAGATTACCGCTGGCTCCAGACAGCGAAGCTAATACTCCTCCTCTTCCTTCTCCTCTCAGCGGAGTCTCACCTGACCAGTGGAAGGAAAAAGCCAGGGAGGACAGACAGACGATGGGGATGAGGAGGACGGAGAACGTAAAGGAGGGGGCGGAGGGATAGCAGACTCACTCAGACAGGCAGATATTTATATAGCGGGCATAAGAAAGATGAGAAGCGCTGATTGTCTGGTCCACCTGCACGACTGTCGTGAGGTGAACAGACAGGAGAGCGAGACGCACTCCGGGACAGCCACGGGAGTCAATACACCGAAACCTAAGATGGCGGCCGACGGGGGGGGGGGCTACCGCCTCTCCCCTGCTCGTCTTCCCTCCTCTTAATTGAACTATGCTAGGGGCCCCGCCGGGGTCACCCTCGTATAAACGCAGAGGCGCACGCACTCCTGACCCCACCCTTCCCCCAAATGGGCTCCATATTGATGAGGTCACTAGATGAGAGGTCAAATCCCAGCGACAGGAAGAGAGATGGGAAGACTGAAAAAGTAGAGCCGAAAAAAAGACAAAGGAGGAAACGGCAAGAACCGCTCATTTTTCACACTGATGAGTATCATTCGCACAAGTCTGCGGACCGGTAACGACGAAGTGTATAAAGCAAAATTTTAAGACCTACTCCTTTTCATTCTGTTTCTCATCTTCGTTCAGATAAGCAGAACTACATCGTATAAAAATGTACAGATTACAATGCTAGATTTAAATATTCTTATTCCCTTGGCCCACCAGACAAGTTAAAGAAGTCATGAAACAATTTAAAACTATAAATTAAAGGTCTCAATGGACAGGGAAGATATTCTGCAGACTAAAAATCACCAGCAGTGCAAACATGTCAAGTTCCCGACAGCAGCAAGAAGAACTAAGGTTAGAACAGCATCGCATCATATGAGCCAAAGAGAGAACAAGATCTCATCAACAGCTCAACGGCTGGCTGTAACTGTCCGTGACTGGAGGAAGTGCTAATGCTAATACCTTGGCTTGATGGTTCAGTCATACTGCAGCAAAAATAGGATGGTAAACTCTTTGCAACTAGAGGGGAAAAAAAGAAAGGAAAGGATACAATCGTGGATTGCGTTGAATATTTCTGCTGTTTTCTGGGACCAATTGCAAGCCGCTGTGGTGACCAGCTGTTCACCCAGAGCGTTCAACGCCCTCAAACTCTGGGCGAACGCTCTCGATCACAAGGAGACTGCACAGGTTCCCTGATGGGAGACAAACCGTCTCCAACCTGTCACAGTCAGACTCAGACTGATTTGCTGTGTAATTTATAATTGCCATCATGTTGCAGTCAATATGAGTCAGTCTACGCCAATAAGCCCAACTAGTCTGTGATGCATTTAATTGCAATCAGAGACTTGACTAACTGGTAACACTTAAAGCAAGGTCGATGACCTCCTACGTCATTTTTCTGTAAAATCACTGTCCTGTTGCAACTACGTCACTATTTGTGGAGGAACTTTCTAAACTTTTTGCTTCAGGTCTGATGAACTTCTGAGAATGTAAACATTAAGGTGAACGTCTGCGTATGTAGATGGCAACCGATTTGTGATTTTTGCTGATTCATCATAGTTAAAGATTGTTATTACAAAAAGATCTCATGCAAACATAAACCGACAGCCGATGTATTTTTTTTTATTAAGTGGTTGAAGATGCTACAGCCTCAGAGAGATTCATGATTTGAAGTGACAGGGAGCGTGCGCGCCTTGTAACATGCCGAGTTATGGAGTGAAAATAGTCTCAAAAGATTTGTGCGTGCGTAAACCACATTTCGTCCGTAACTTCAAATTCGTGTGCGCGTAAAACATGATTTGTAAATGTACAACAGCTCACAACTAAGTACAAATTCTCATGCGGACAAATAGATAAAACACGCATGCACCAATCACCTGATACGCACAGATAAAACCACGTTTACACACAGATCAGAGTGACAAGTGGACGTCTCAAGATTCGTGCGTGCATGAGGCGTTCAAAGGCTGGTAGAATGCTGGGTCATCAGAGCGTTCCTCGACATTAGCTCCAACTAACAGAAAAAGCTTCTGCTAAATGAAAAACTATGTGTCCAACAAGCAGACACACAAAACATAATCTAAAATGATCCATAAAACAACTCATTCTGAGGTAGTAAACGTTTGTGTTTAATGTTACCTTTGAAGGTTGACCACCGAGGTGCCTTCTTTCCTCTCTGCGAGCCTTGTCTACTGTCCGTATTTTTCAAGCAAACAACCTGTGCGCCAATTATACATTACAAGTGGTTTACTACCTTAGAATGAGTTGTTTTATGGATCATTTTAGATTACGTTTTGTGTGTCTGCTTGTTGGACACATAGTTTTTCATTTAGCAGAAGCTTTATCTGTTAGTTGGAGCTAATGTCGAGGAACACTCTGATGACCCAGCATTCTACCAGCCTTTAAACGCCTCGTGCACGCACGAATCTTGAGACGTGAAATGAGTCTCAAAACTCCTTGTCCGCTTGTAACTCTGATCTGTGCGTAAACGTGGTTTTGTCTGTGCGTATCAGGTGATGCGTGTTTGACTATTTGTCCGCATGAGAATTCGTACTTAGTTGTGAGCTGTTGCACATTTACAAATCATGTTTTACGCACACACGAATTTGAAGTTAGGGACGAAATGCGGTTTACGCACGCACAAATCTTTTGAGACTATTTTCACTCCATACGGAGTGGCCGCAAAAAAAAAATAACAATGTACAAGTCAGGCGAGTGGTCACAGACCTGCCAGTTAATTGTACATCCTTGCAATTATTTTGAATATGCTGCTACAGTTTCCTGTTTCCTTGTTTTCTGCGGATCATTGGAATAAAAAACAAAAACAACCCTCAAAAAAAGCCATTAGCACAGGCAAGACATCTGGCTCTCCGACTGCATCATATTTAAGCAGAACTGGGTTCAGGTGCTTAAAACTGTAGATTCATGACTATGATAAAAACCTCAGGTTTTTGGAAGCAGGCCTAATCCCAATCATCCAAATTTGATGAAGGAAGGTTCATCCGTGCAACCTTTGTGGCCATCTTTAGTTTCTATACCTCTAATTTATTACATATACCTGTACACCAGCTGTGCAGAAATATCTCAGTCATCGTTATTACATGTCAGAGAAGATCAATGACTAACTATCACAAAAAGCTAATGTCAAGCCCTGTGATCCATCTTACATGTCCAGCGCTTCCTCTAATAACGGCGCGTGTATCTGTGTGACGAGGCTGTTATTACAAGAAACAAACAGACATGAGACTGCTCTGCACACACTTGTATTGTGTATGATGACCGCTGCCTCTGAAATGGACTGAAATGCACCTGTACAGTCATATAGCATTGTATTCGTGGTAGCACCAGTGTCATTTGAGGGTGGAAATAAGGAACAGCTGTAAAAAAAAATAAATAAATAAATAAAAAAAGGAACTGATATGGTTCTAAAGGAATTTTAAACCTAAAGCAGAACGGCGCGCGGCGCTGCAGCGACATAAGAGCTGAGCGTTATAAAACC